>NMRB01000756.1:211553-238771 GCA_002633025.1 Notospermus geniculatus | reverse complement strand
CATCTTGTCCAAACAAGGCTATCGACTCCGTCTTTAGCCTTGTCCGAATCCTGTCATCTTTTCCGTTAATGCATAAATTATTAATGAACCTGACCCCTACTTGACCCCGCCTCCGAGCCAATCAGAACTCGCGAAACAAATCACCGTTGGACACTTTCTTTGCTCTTCACGCTCGCATTTGTAACATGGATTTTGATTGGCGCGTCGATTTTCCTTCGCGCCCCGATGATTGGCTGAGGCTCTCACCCCCTCAGAAACGGGAAATGTGATGGATTCGAACCAGGCTAGATGGCCGTCAGGCCAGATAGACTGGTGAGCACCAGATGGAGATTGCAGAATCGTTCTGCTCGTTTGATCACACTGACCAGCACTCGTGAACATATCACTCCGGTGCTATGTAACCTTCATTGGCTGCCAGCGTAACTCCGTGTTGAGTTCAAAATTCTAGTCATTGCCTATAAATGTCTGCACGGTCTTGCGCCACCTTATCTCGAACTGTCTTTTTATTCTCCTAGCAGAAGCCTCCGTTCTTCGGACTCCTTTAGGTTGACAGTGCCAAGAACCAGGAAAGCAATTGGAGACCGCTCCTTCTCATGCAGTGCCCCAAGGCTGTGGAACGGTCTCCCTCTGGCCATTCGATCTGCCAGCTCTCTGTCAGCCTTTAAAGCGAGTCTGAAGACGCATCTATTTAGATCTTTTTATGGGTGTTAGTCCGCCTCCTTTTTGGTTTTTAATCAATGTGTTTATCTTCGTCATTCGTTTTTTTTTTTTTTTTTTTTTTTTTTTATTTTCTGTAAGGCGCAGTGATANCAGTGATATATATATGAACTGCGCCATATAAATACCGTTTTATTATTATTATTATTATTATGTAAATACAGGACTTCAGTCGTAATTATGAGCATAAACTCAGTATGATGCTATAAATGCTGCTCGAAGAATTTAGATTCGATTAGAAGCGATGTAAAGTGGACAGCTGTCTACACAGTAAATGTATGCACTTCAGGTCCTTCCTTTTAGCCAGAACTTTTGACAAGGTCCTTCTAACAGCTGCATTGTTTCTTCATTATGGGAAGTCAATTTCTATGTTTGATATTGTCTTGGTGAAGTTTGAGCTAATTAACCAACACAATAAATCAGTACATACAGAATGATTGGAGAGTTTGTGGGACCTATTTTAATGCAAAATGCGTGAGTCAAAGAGGGTGGTCAAATAATTTTTTCCAGAGCTGTATATTCTACAGTAATGTCGTCAACAGTATCACCCTCACAGACATTGCCTCATTAAAAGACCATCTCATCGTGCGTTTACAAGATGGAAGTCTCCTCACATCACGTGATTGCCATTACATACAGTTACCTTTCGATGTTCTGCTGAATAGAGACTTGAATAGGAACTCTGCAGTTATAGCGTGTAATCGTGGCTTGGAGGCATTGGTCAGAGATGGCTCTCATTTCTGCCTGGACGCACAGGACAACATCATGCACTTCGACGAATCGGATGCAAGAAGGGAAGTGAACCGCCGCCTTGCCATAATGAAGACTGAAGCAGGTCCTTGGAATTACTTCATTACCCTAACCTGCAACGACAGTAAAACATTTGATGTAGCCCGCATAGGACACGCAATTGAGCGTGCAGCTCATGAAGGTGGTACCGACAAACTGGATGATTTGCTTCAGAACTATTGCATTCTACTGACGCATGTGTGGGAGGGAACTGCACATTACACCTGGAAGTACATCACAACTGGTCCTGAGCAACACCTTGGCAACGTCAAAGCATCTTGGATGAGATCCGAATTCCAATCCAAAGGAGCCCTTGGTAACAGACCACATATTCATGGTGGTATTAGGGTTCGTAAGAAGACCGGAATACACCAAAATACGCCGGAATACGCCGAAATACCACTGAAAACAGGGTTAAAAGGCTTCTTTTCAATGTTATACAGTCATGATAGTAGTGAGGCAATGTATCGTATCAATCTAATGTAAAAATTCATTTATCAGTCTCAGGATTCGACCGATTTGAACAGAAACATCGCCCGGCGGGTGTTTTCGGCGATTGACCGCCGCCATATTGGATTTGGATACAAACACGCGGGATGCAAGATGGCGACCGCTGGCCGCCGAAAACACCTGTTGCGATGTTTCTGAAGTTGCCTTTGTGAATTTTGAGGCTGATCTTGCCCTCTTCTGCCTCGTATCATGTAATAAATATCATAGGTACAACATAAGAGTGAAATTAAGCCATTTGTATCGTGTTTTCGGCAGTATTCCACCGGATTTCGGCGTATTTCGGTGTATTCCGGTCTTCTTATGAACCGGTGGTATTACACTGGAGACAGAACATATGGAAACAACGCTCTCCCGAGTGAGATGCTCCAATGCCACGATGTGGACTCGTACCTCTGCAACTGACTACAGTACCTTACTGGCAGAAGGCCTAATACAGAATGACCTCGAGTTTTCACATCTTGTGGAATTAGGTGCGAGACTTCAACAACACAATTGCTCCAAAGCAACCTCCAGATGTTTGAAACGCCGTGCCAAAGATGACACACTAATTTGCCGTGTTCCAAGACATCCACCAGCATTCACATACACTTTCGAGGAACGATACCTCCTGTACGATGAAGACACATCTCGGCGACTATCATATCTTGACCTCGCACATCGATGCACTGTGTGATCACTGGATCTACAACTATGCATTGCGTGGTGGTACGTGGCACTATCCTGCGCCGATAGACGAACACTTCATGCCAACAGTACCACGGTTGTTCGTTATGCTACAGTCGTCAACAAACGTGCAGGTTTGCGATCACAAATTCCAAATATCGTATCTAGCTAAATATGCTGCTGGGCAGGAAGAAAGTCCGACTGCATCCCTTTCATCTACTGCAATAAAGGATGCGGTGAAAGTAGATTCACATGGGCCCATTAATGTGAAAATCTCAGGGCAGCGGTCCCACCCACTCTCCACTCAATCAACAGCCCAAAGCACTAGCCAGAGAGACTGCTCTCACCGGACTCATATGGTATGTCTTCAACGTCCCCTATGTTGCACCAAGTTGCGACTTCATCCACGCATCGACTAAACCGCCACAGTATCGTACAGCCATCGTACAGAGACCACGTAATCAACAAATTCAGGAAATAGATGGAGGAGGAGGGATTCCTCCTGTTGCAGCAAGCAGACTAGCTCAGCCTGCATGGCGACGCTTCACCAATGATCAGATTGCGAGCATCACCTCCTATGAGACAGGAAAATACTATCTTTACCAGACCTCATCGTTCTCTATTCGCCAACTAGAATTGACAGTTGTTTCCACACTGGAACCGTACCTACGCTGGTTCACCTGAACTACCGACCGCAAGGCTGAAACTGCCGTTCCACTTCATCTATGCTACTGGATAGATGGTGCCAACAGATGTGTACGTATTAGGTACGCACTGCCACACATTCCAAACATCACACACTTCATCCACATCAACCTGCTGGATCCCAGCTTCCCTACCTTTCATCCGCATAAAGGAAGATAGACCGAAGCAATGGATGAAGCCGTGGCATCGGCAAAAAAAGGGACGATAAAAGTCCATTTTGATTGGATGAAACAGAAGAAGGCGCCGGCAGATTGGAATTGCTCTCGTGCAGTGTGTCAATAACTGCGTAATGATCACCGCATCCTGTAACTGGGTGCCATTTCTAAGTTGCTGCGGAGAAACTGCGCAATACTAGACTGGTCCCAGAACTTGCCGGGCGTCTGAACACACAGACGTCTGAAAAGTTACATTGGGAACTGGTTTTCGACAGATATACCACAGAAGGACGCGGAATGCGTGAGATTAAGGTTTCAAGTTTAGATATCAGTATCGAAGACCTAATCAGGGAAGCAAAATGCCTGTTCTTTCCTGCAGGTCAGTTGCAGCAGGGGAAGGAAAACTGCTGTTTAACCTTGTTGACAACAGAAGAACCGTGGTTCATGCATTTAAAGATGTGACTGGCAATGTCACTTTGGCAGATATCTCTAACATCAAGGATTTTCCCCTCCCCTTACAACCATGTTTGTAAGGAGCAGGTCTACAAGTGAGAGTAATACAAATGAACAGAAGTGCGAAAAGGAGGATTTTGTTGCCCGATGCAGTGCAACTCATTCACCAACAGGTGATGCAGCAGTCGAAACTCTTATTCGAAACTCTTCATAATGAAACCTCCATTTCTAGAATGATTTCTCTTCTGGAGATCTTTGGATCTACACTCAATAATATCAGCTCCATATTACTGGCCGTCTTCTCAATGTCTCTCCTTCACATCATATGTACTAAACTCTTGCTGTCCTACCAATGTTTCAACTATGCATTGACATTATCAGCCATATGCGGAACATTCAATGTTGCTATTCGCCTTCTATCATTTTTCCAGAACTACTGTATACAGCATATTCAAAGGCAGCTAGGTTGGACGTAGCCGCCAATGTTTCAACTGTGCGTTGACATTATCAGCCATATGTCGAACATTCAATGTTGTTATTCGCCTTCTATCATTTTTCCAGAACTACTGTATACAGCATATTCAAAGGCAGCTAGGTTGGACGTAGCCATCAATGGATTACGGAAATGTGGACTTGTGCCTTTAAACCCAGGGGCCGGTTTCACAAAGAATCTTAAGTCAGTTTTGTTGACTTAGGTCTCAATTTAGTCAAAAAAGTGTCTTAAAGTTAAGACGGGTAGCTAGGCGTCTTAAGTCAGCTGGAGGTGACTTAAATATGGCTGCCCTCTTCAGACAAAACTTCGCCCTTCAGGAATATTTACGTCGAAGAGGGCCAGATCACTTTGTAGCAGATCATCAAAACCCCCTGGAGAGATACTCCGCAGTGGGAGTAAAAGAACGGTATAGATTTGAACCCCCCATCATTTATGCTTTCTGTGAGATTCTGGCTCCCACGTTGGAGCGTCCCACGGAACGCTCTCATGCGATCCCTGTGGTCATAAGCATCTGCGTCTTTCTCGTTTCCTGGCCTGTGGTTCCTTCCAAATCATGGTCGGGGACGGAGAAGGACTTTCAAAAAGTTCAGTACACCGAATTGTAAAGACCTGTCTTTACGCCGTGTCTTCGCACCTCAAAGATATTGTTCGCTTTTACACGTCCGGTAGCTCGACTTGAAAGTGCCAGCCTGAGGAAGACCCCGGTTGGGGTCGAAAATTTGCGAAATTTCTGGAGGACGACTCCTTTTATTATGTTCACTTTCCACGGGGAGTAGAGGAGCTGGCGGAGACAAAGAAGAAATTTTTTGCAATTGCCTGTATGTATAACTGACGTGTGGGCTACCCACGGCTGATTACACGTTTATACATTGAAGCCCCAATGGGCCCGGAATCCAAAAAATGGATGAAAAATTTGATCGTGTACAGCGGGCATTAGTAAGTATTTTATTATTCACTTGATGTTTTGACTGGCTTTCAGGTTTTCCCAATGTCATTGGTGCGCTTGACTGCACACAGGTCAAGATCGTTGCTCCTCATGAGTTCGAGGAGGTGTATGTGTGCAGGAAGTCGATGCACAGCATTAATGTACAGGAAGGTGGGTACAAATATACAGTCGATCATGACAAGCAGTGGCGAGGCACAAATAAGCCGTTGATAGATTATGTTTTCAGCTCGGGGTTTTGTGCAGCCTCAAGAACCTGTATAAAAGGCACGATCGGTGTATTACTATTATCGTAAACATCAGGAAGGACATGACACGTGACAACATCCACATCACTTTCACTCGAGGGTTTCCAGTCTGGTTCCCGTCGCCCTCCACTGCAAGATCTCGCGATATTTGGATAGGTCCTCTCCACTACCCATACACTATATAATATAGGAACAGACCCAAGAGGCTTTGCCTGAAATCCCCAAACCAGCACACCCCACGAAGACGGACATTCCAAGAGGCCATGAACTCCTTAGTCGCATCAAGTCACGGTCGTACCCAGTCATTGATAAGAATGTGCTGGCGTCACTGAACAAATTGCTGCCTGATGCCTTGCGCCAAATGGACGAAGGCATTGAAAAAGAAAGTGGCAAGATATCATCCCGAAGACGACATTGAATAGGCGTACGGGTACATAGAATAAGAAATCTACTAATTTAAAAAGCCTGCCACTAAAGCACTCAAACGACAAAGAAAAAGATTCAAATATGCGGCTAGATTGGGGACAAAGGTGGACATGATAACAAATTTTACCAATGTCCACGTGCCTGTCGAACCTGCAGAGAAGAAGGAAGAGAACATCGAAATTGAGCAGGTCATCGAAGACATCCATCCTGGATCGAGAGGATACAATTCCACCAACAGAGACCAAAGAAAGAAAAAAACGTGGGGACTGAGGAGATGGACGACACTAGCCTTGGAGATATCACCATCGATGTTCCGGCAAATATCACTACGCATCCACCAGTCACAGTAATTGATGATGATGATAATAATGTTGAAATTCCGTCCACTCCGTCTTGGGTATCGATTGGGCCTTACAACCTTTCTCCAGAGGACAAGAACACAATCATCAATCCGGATGGTTGGCTGATCTACAAGAAAAGTAATCCACTGATTGGGGGGATTCACGGATATCCTATTTCAGGAGACATCACACATGGATGTGCAGGCAAATGAGTTCATCAAAGTTATTTGACGGAAACCCATTGGATTTGTGTGTTGAACCTCGGTCCGACAGCGCCAAATTACTTAAGAATCCTGGACAGTGCAAAACAACGAAAATACAGCATTCGAATGCAACAAAATTTCGCTAGTATCCTGCTTACGGAGAAGCAGAGCATAACCTTGATGATTCGCGTTTTTCAAGAAATTTTCATACAATTAAATTAAAGCTAACATCAGATTATAGGTTTACCTTATTTTGAAACTTTTGAAATATCAAAATGTTGATATTTTGAAAAATATGCGTAAATTCTAACCAGTTTATGCCAATCATCCTAAATTTCATAATTTAATGATTTGAGGTCAGCTCAATCTACTGATATCAGAATTTTGTAAAAAATGAAAATCTCAAATTATCAAAACTCAAATATCTCAGCAAACCACTCGACAGATTGATGAAACTAGGACCAAAAGTAGGGAGGCCCACCATGTCTGAGGGTGAGGTGGGCCGGCCGAGGGCGAACCCTCAACTGGAGGAAAGACGCAGAGCCACAAAGATATCAGTGTGTCGTTTCCATCAGCAGGGGAACATGGTGAAGCGGTGTGCCCACTATCACACCGTCACTTATTGTTCGGCAGGGTGCCAGCGGGAGCATTGGACTGGTCATAAGTCCTGGTGTGACACGATGCAGGAAGTGGAACATTATCTGGACGAGCAGCAGAAAAGTAAAGACGTCACCAGCCTGACAGGAACCGCTCACGAAGTAATGGCAAGGACTCAAAATCAGTTGCTCAAACTTGTGAGTGAGATATGTACTGTGGCAGTACAAATGAAGGTGAAAACCAAGAAGAGGTTCTGTGGGAGAGTGGGGCTCAGGTCAGCATGGTGGACCGAAACTGGGTTAAGGCACAGGGTTTGATACCACAAGTAAAGGAGCTGAGTGAATTGTTTGAGGGTTGGGTAGAGATTGTGGACACTGGGAGTAGCCCGTGCCAGTGCCTTTCCTGGTGGTGGAAAACCCCATTTGCCGACCCATTTCTGTACGCCATCGTTACTTTTCCACGACTGACCTCTTAATATGTTAAAGGAAGTTTAAGTATTTTTAAGAAATGTACATCTATATTTGTTTTGATATTGCACTTGTACATGGTGAAGTATTCCATGACTGCACCACTTACCAACCAGGGCCCATGTTCCCGAAGCCGTCGTTAGGTTAACGATGTTGTTAAAACTGGAAAAATACATAGCGTAAAGACATCGTTAACCCAACGACGGCTTTAGGAACATGGGTCCAGATCGGTAACCGAAAGGTATGTTCATAATGTCACATAACTTATGCAAATTTGATGAACATGTGTATCTTTCAGTATCCATTGTTGATAGCAATACGGATTCATTCATTAAATCAATACAGCAATTAAATACAGCTATGCAAAATAATGCCTCATAATTCTCAATTTTGAATAAGTGGGTATCATGTGACACAAATGCATTCCATTCGATTTTCAGATACAAACAAATTGTGGCATCCAGGGGTTATCGGAACCACGGCGCAGTATATATTTGGGATTGATTAAAAGAGTGGGATGATCGACCTGATGTGGTTTTTCGAGAAAAAAAAGAATCGTTGTAGAAATAGAAGTTGAATGCCAGGTACCCCGCCACCGGCACAAGGATCGCATCGACGCAGAAGGTAAGGGCCTTCACCGCCCGGCACCGGTTGGACTGTCGCCAAACAGCATTGATGAATGAGAGGGTGCATTGTGCATAAATCCAATGCACCCTCTCACGAAATGAGGAAGCTTGCAAACTGGATGTGAACTAGCCTACCCGGGCTACCTTACTGAGCAGCGGGTTTATTGAACACCGTATATATATAGACCCCGTACATGCCATACAAAGGCATCCCCGAACGCCACGTGGACTATCCACATCGGCAAACATGTCCGAGTTGCTCGATCCCATGTGTGGAGTGCACAGAATGTTCATACGTCATCCAAACACCTGCCTGGTTGGAAAATGCATGACCTCACGAAATCGACCTATTTCTCATCATACGCAAAACCTGCCGCGTCATCAATCCTTGACCTAATTCGTTCAAAAGCAATTTCCTGCGAAGTCAAAGTTCTTCAAAGACAACGTGAATCATTACCAACATCAGTGAATGGTATCTAAATCATTCCAGGCGAATAGACCTCTCAAACTTGGCCCGATCATAGAAAACTGGGCCTCGCACAATCACAACCATGCGAAAGGAACACTAAACCATTTTGAAGTGATCCACAAAAGCCATCGCCGTGTTATGCTGCCGCCTTGCGGCGGGTTCCGGGATCATTGCGTCCAGTGGAACTGCATCCGCTTTATGCACGGAGATACTACGTGAGCTGGTGCCTCTGACAGGTCATGCTGAAACGGATCATGCGAAATCCACGATAGTCAACCACTAGCTCTGTGTTCTGGATATACTCATTAAGATAAGGACCCAAACCATTCTTGAACGCCAATCTCATGGAAGATACAGAAAGCAGTAAATGTCTGAATCGACATTTATCTCGACAGAAAAGAATTACATGTACTGAACATCGTGGAAGCCTTCAAAAACAAAATTCTCTTCCAAACGAGGCAGTGGCAAAAAAGCTGAGATCTTGCTGACAGCACATCTGATGGTATCACAACACGAATGTCTTGTCCCAACAATTTGTGGTGTGGAGAGCTCACCATGCCGTCACTGTCTTCGGGTCAGGCACGGCCCGCGTGGAACGGGTGTGTTGTTGTGGTCGTTAGAGAAATAGCGTGGCGCGAGAAATTCATGAAATTAGTCGAAGAAGAAGCGTTTTTGTACCGTGTAAATTGTTTCAAAATAAAAGCAAAAGCTGATATTAAGAAAACCGAAGTGTTTGTAATAAAATCTCTCCAGTAGCACAACGTCACAAACTGTCTACGAGTTTCACATTCCTGGTACATACATGTACGATGATTCTGATCTTTTTCTAGCTTTGAAGGATGCTATTCACAAGTCATATACGCCAAATGTCAATGTGACAAGAATAGTGGAGGTGCTGTACATAAAGGAATGGCTTACAGCAGTGCCGGAGAACCAGTGGGGAAACCATAGTAAGCCACATCACTTCCTCCTCAAAGGAGTCGATGGAGTTACACAAATGTTCTGTAGGTAAGAATGAAGTTCATAAGCAGTCAGGTGGCAGTCTCTGAGAAAGTCCCATGCAAGTTTTGTGAGAAAATCTTTGCCTCTCGCAAATGAATGTTGTTACGTTTGTTTAACGTGGGAATTCGGAAAAGATAAGCCGGCAAGAAAGAGTTCCTCATTACATTCCAAGTCGCCACAAAGAGTGCCATGGATCCAGATCTTCACCAGACCGTCCACGCTGTTCGATTAACATCTTCGGCCCGGATGGTAAAATTCTTCCGGAGGTTCTCAGTAGGATACGGAGCCTCGATTCAAAAAAGAAGGATAAACATTCCGTGCATAATTCCAAGAAAGCTTCGTCTAAATCAGACCACGAACGGAAGAAAGTCGACAACGTACTGGCTGTCATTGAAGGCGTTCTCGACATTGGCAAGGAATCGGACGTCCAAGTGGTGGATCTCTCCGAAGAGCAAGTCCGGCGGTGGGAAGCTTTGGATCCCCCTGCAGAGTCAGTTGTCCAGGAAGCGCCATCTGGTACAGCTGACGCTTTGGAACCTCCAGCAAAGCATGAATCTTCTGAGAAGCCATCCAAGGAGGAGGTTTTAATCCCATTGGGAGCGGTGGTCGCGACGAAGCCACCAGCCATACCGTCTGACATGTCTGATAGTGATAGGGATGCGACTCCATTCAGGGTTTCCGCCAGAGGGGAGAATGGGGAGAATTCCATCCCCTAGAAAATTATTTGGGGATAAATCCATCCCCAAATTTTTCAGAAAGAAAGGATTTTTTCTTTCTTTAAATCTTGTCTTTTTTCTTTTCAAAACATCATATTATTATACCGTCATGTTATCTTGCAGTCCATGTACAATGTTCTGTGATTTACACATGTGCTCACTTCAGTCAAGACTCAGATAGCACTAGGCTTACATGATCATCTGACACATGAAAGCACTAACTTGATTTCTCATCACTCATTCAAATTTATTTCTATTTTCATTTGGTTTTTTTTCTTCTTTTTTTAATGATTTAAGTTTTATTTTGTCAGGCAAATGCATTTTCATAACGACCGACACCATGAGCGGCAGTGAATTCCCGGCAAATCACGGGAGGAAACAACGCTGGTGAAGATGTCTGGAAATCGCCTTTCTGGGACTTAAAATCCACATCAAAAACATTTTTTTGAAAAAAAAAATTTTTTGTTTTGGAAATTTTTTTTTTTCAAATTTTTTTGGGTCCATCCCCCAATTTTTTTTCTGGCGGAAACCCTGCCATTGTTTGGCTCGCCCATCAGAGTCAAGTCATCACCCGCGGCGGACGTGTTGTCTTTAGTCCACGGCCCACCGGAGGAAGCCGCCATCGTGCCAGTGGTAGAGAAGCCTTTGTGTTTGTCGCCTTTACCGATGTCTACAACCACCCCTCCCTATGGTTCAATTGTGCCGCCAACACCATCCTCGGTACCATCTGCAAACCTTTTTGATCTTCATATGCCTATCAGACGAAGGGAGCAAGAAGACAGTCACGGGGCTTTGGGAATATAAACCCAATCGTGAATATCCTGCCCAGCCACGTACAGTCATTGACATTAGTTTATCTACACCTACTACCTTGAATATTTCAAATACTACGGAGCCAATTTTAACACGGTTTGTACCACATGAAAGTATATAACCTTGCTCATATTTCTGCATCAAACTTTTGGAAATTTGGAAATATCATAATTATGTAATAGCTCATTAGAAAACCCCCTAAAAATCAACATTTCTATTATGGAAATTTTTTGTGACTTTTGTTACAGGTTTGATAGAGTGGAAGTTTCTAAGGATTTTGAGCTCTGTTTCGTCTAAATATCTTGAGTGGTTGCTGAGATATTTGAGATTATCAAAATTTCGATATTTTGAGAAATTCCAATTTTTCAAAAATTTTTGATATTAGTAGACAGAGCTTACCTAGAAACGTAGGAGAATGAAGTTTTGGAACTTTCAGCGTGAACTGGTTGGAAGTTACAGCTGTCTTAAGTTAAAGAGTTTAGCATATCAACATTTTGATATTCTGAAAATATGAATATCTCGGCCCAGTTAAAGCAAAAAGTTCCAAAATTTTGTAAGCCCATATTCTGAGGTTAGCTTTAACTAATGACATCAAAATTTCCTGAAAAACACGAAAATCTCAAACTATCAAAATTTTGATAATCTCAAATATCTCAGCAACCACTTGTGATATTTTGATGAAACAAAGCCCAAAATCCTTAGAAAGTTCCATTCTATCAANAAAAATGGCGGACGGAGGATCACATTCGGAACTTCCGAAGGCAACTGCTCGGCAATTTCCGTGACAACTCGCGCTGCCCAGTGGACAGATGAGCAGTTCGCCTCAGGTCGTTCCGAATGGGAGGTTCAGTGAGAAGGTATGGAGTGCGATGAGAGTAAAAAAGTCTGCGTAGGCCTCCACTTATTTAAGGAGCGTGCATGACCAAGAAGGATTGACGATCCATCTTCTTCATTCTGGCGGGTCAGATCTGCATAAATTAGTGACCAGGCATGCAATGAAGGGGCAACTGAGGCCACAATGTCTAACATATAAAATGCAAAAAATCATATTTTTCTAACTTTGGTAGGCCTACGGCAGGCAATGTCGAGTTTGGAGCGAGTCCCGGCCACCTGTGCCACACACTTTTAGGGAACAACTAGTGCCCCACGCATACTATTTTGCCCTGAAGTGAATCCCCACCTGATACATCTTATAGTACTGGCGTATCCATGTCGAGTCCCCCACTTCCAAAATACTGCAGACTGGCGAGTTAGTGTCGAGTGCCTGAGGAGGGGGGGTCCGGGATTAACTTGATAGCTGCATTAATAGTAGGCCACTTTGCAAAGAGAGTGAGGATGCCAAACACGCTGAAGCCCTATCTGCGAGTCAATTCTCTTGCAAAGGAGGAGGGAGCTTTGTTGAGCAAGATAAATATCAGAGGAGTAAATGGAGACACGTCCAAATACTGGCGGATCACTTCTGGAATAGCTTCCTTAAGGAGTACCTCACTACTTTGCAGAAGAGGACAAAATGGCAGTTGCAACAACGCAGTTTGAAGGTTGGAGATCTAGTCCTCATGTCTGACGAGGACAAGGTTAGAGGACATTTTCCGATGGCAGTTGTCACTGAGACATTCCCAAGAGTGAGGCGCGAGTTTTCACGTCAGAGTAACATTATTTATCATATACCCGAGTACAGTATGTTCCGCGGTACCGCCTGGAACTGCAGCATTTTTCGTCAAAAACACCGCACAAAAGCCAACGAAATTGACGTGGACGAATGCTGCCCGCCCTAAAATCACATTTCATGTTCAATAATACAAGAACTGTTCGACTAATATGCTACAAATCGCGTGAAATCGAAGGGGGATGTCCGCTCCGACCACCATCATGATCCGGGGTGTGATACGCGTTCCGTATCATCCCACTGATATGATACGCCCTCTGTGAACTAATCAGCTTTGATTTAAGGGGCTTTGCGAGGCGTTTTGGCTCACTTCCTGGAAAGACGCGGCCGTCTCACTTCGCTGGGCTCACTCCATCAACATTCGCGCATTAATGCAAAAACAACAGTGCTCTGACATGGCGGATATACATGCGGTGATACAAGTGGCATCGGTGGGGATTTTTGTCATTTTTTGCGCTTCTTGTGGTCTCGGGGGTTCCTCGGGGGTTCCTGGCAAAAGATCACCACTCGTGTGTTCTGCTACCTCGGAAATCCCACTCGTGTGGTTTTATGATTGTATCAGTATCAAAAGGACCGTATGATACATATTGGTGGCGGAAAATTCCTGATGTCACACATAAGGCAATACTTCAACCAAATACTGACGACACTGACTCTGATCCTCTATCAACACGTAGATGCTATTTATATAGGTCTGTTGTCGAGTGGGACATTTTGAATAGAAAGTTCTTGATATGACTCTAATCCATAAAGTCACTGTTCATTCCAATTTTAATCCCTACACTCTTCATTCATTTCAGGAAGCTGCTTGTGATACCACTAGAGAAATCCATGAAAACGGTGACACCGATTCACTCGCAGACACTGATATCATCTCCGACTCGGAGGTAGAAAGCCCACACCTTCGTAAAAAAATGAAGACATTTGTAAGTACAGATGAAGTGCAGAAGTCGAATTAGGTCTTTGTCACACAAACATCACGGATAACATCATTTTGTCGTTTTGACTGACAAACGAATGAAGAGGACATGGTCACAACAATGCAGTGGTCAAACCGGCTGATGCACAGGTGTGACAGCATTATGATGTGTGGTTTGACTTTGAGCTAACTTGATTTCTGCACCCCTCTGTGGAGACACTTGATCCCAGATAATTTCATCCAACCATGACATTCCACTTCAAACCACTAAAATGTCTGTGCTGGTTGAATTTCATGGACATCTAATGCCTCAAAAGATTACACCTACCTCAGTAGCAATGGAAATATGGTCCTGGCCAAATCTGGAGGATATTGACATATTGTTTAGATGTAAGTGTAACTCGTCATCACCATAGTTGTTTATTTCTAGGACATAAGGGATATACTCTTGAAATCAGCACATTCAGATGGGAAAGATCTCGGCAAGCCTGGACAAGAATAAGTGCTTTTGAAGAGCGGAGGAGTATGATTCGAATTTTAGTGGCCTGGTTGATTGACAGCCATGGATTATACAGTGAGTAAAAGTGTGACCTGATCTGCCAAAAAGTTTCGCAGAGTACCAGAGGGTTAATGATTATGTCAGTAATCCTAGCATAGTTAAAATTTAGTTGGTATAGTGGCTCAACAGTAGGATGACTCTTGAACTTGATATACATGTATCACATCCCATATTCTGTGCCTGATGTTACTGTTCAATCATTTACAGCCATGACAGTTCAGTGAAGGAAAAGATGGCATCAACACTGGTTTCCACATTACCATGTCTAAAGGCAGCTGGGTGGTCAGACAGTGATCAAGCGAGAGCTGATGAAACTGTGGTTTGATTCAAGAATATCAGAGGAATTCAGCTTAAAGAAACAGCAGGAGCTTCTCAACAACGACCTTCATGCTATAAGTGTTCTTCACGATATGCATTGGAAGCCAGGTGGTTTGAAAGATTACAAGAGTTGGAAGGGTAATATACGGATATTTAAAAAAATCTCTCCATGACGGTGCATGAAGGTCTCTTGAAGAAAAAAGAAAAAAATAAACAATACACATGTTTATGGAATGCGAGTAACTATGGTTATGAACAGCGCTGATGTTTCCACTGCGCCACTCTGGCTCTGGCCAGTTTTTGCCTTGTCATGTTCACTATGGCACCTAATTAATATACCTAACATGAATATTTTTTCATTTGTTTTCAGCTTCAGAGGTACGTGACTGGATGCTGTTCATCTCTTTGCCAATACTGAAAGGTGACTTTTTCGCCCACGCACTACTGCCTCCTTTCAACTGCAATGTATTTAATGCTGAAACCAGTGATCACAGAACTTGATGTTGACATGGCGCACGATATGCTCTGTGTGTTTTATTCAGAGATGGGATCATTGTATGGTAAGTGTTATTATTTTCAGACGCGGTATATGAATGATAGCAAGCAGGTTGCATTTGGAATGATACATTTTATCATAAGGATAATCATGACTTGGAATGTTTCTTGGTGCATTTTAAATATTACACGCTGGCAGTTATTTGCACAAGTTCTTTGCTATTGACATTGACAGTGGTATTGAGCACATCTAAGCACTCTAGCCTTACAGGTCAGTTAATTGGGATCATTGCGAGGTTCTGAAGTGAAAGACCATATACATGGCTCGCGGTCAGAATATTAGTCAAGTACCTAAGTGGATCATATCTGGCATTAATTCTAGGTTGGACGGGGATGTAAGTGTAAATGAGAAAGAAGATGTATTCAAAACCGTCTTCCTAGAATTTTGAAATATCATCCACTTCTGAATTTGAAAGCTTATGGGGCTCGTGGGGAAGAAAGTCTTTTTGAAGCAATGAGTAGTGTATTCCTTGAAGCAATCCACCTGAGATGTTTTCGGCATTTTGAAAAGAATGTTGAGGAAAAGTTGAAAACATAGCGTTTGGCCAACACGCAAAAAAGTTTATCCGTAAAATACTTGAGGATGACCCCTCCGTCCTTGCCAGTATGTTGTGTTATGTTCAGAAGTTGAGTCAACAGTGGACTCTACGTGACCAATCTGGAGAATCTCTTGAGTACATCAGAGGCAGAGTGGCCATGATGAAAAATGTCTGATATTCCCCCTGTTAGAACGAAGGGTGGGCTTGGTTATTCACCTGCTAACTACTATTCAAATGATTCAGAGTCAATAGAATAGGCTTTCGCCTGAAAAATGGGGTAAACTTTAAAGATAGTTCAGTTCCAAGTTTTGTGAGACACATTTGCACTTCGCTTCAAGCTCAGGATGAAGATACAGAAAAGGCCCTTACAAATTTCTGTGGTAAATACCATATAAGGGAGGTAAATAATATTCATCCAAATAAATATTCATACTTGAAAAAAATATCGTGCAAAAAAAGTTCACATGTCTGAAACAAAATTCATACCAAAATAATAAAATTTAAGGAACACGTGATTCA
This sequence comes from Notospermus geniculatus, assembly GCA_002633025.1. Lineage (NCBI taxonomy): Eukaryota > Metazoa > Nemertea > Pilidiophora > Heteronemertea > Lineidae > Notospermus > Notospermus geniculatus. The sequence goes on along the minus strand of NMRB01000756.1, from coordinate 222,360 downwards.
TCAGCAGGGCAGCTGCAAAGGATCAGCTTTAACAGCTCCAGGAGGATTGTGGAGATGAAACGGAGGACGCTGTATGTGAATATTTCCTTCCGAAAGGTGCTAGGAAGATCAAAAACTTTATTGCGATCGATGAAAATGACTCGGCATGATCTTTTAAAATCTTGACTAAGATTTCACGAAAATTGTATTTTCCTTGGGATCATCAAGATCAAACGCTGTGATGAGCGATGCTTGTGCTAATGGAAGGAACTATGAAAGGCTTGAAAATATGATTGATGTTCGTTTCAGGAGTGGTTGTTCGCACAGAACCCAGTTGCAGTGCGGTTACTTCGACGTATTGTTGGATCTCCAAGTGGTGAACTATGGTTCGCAAAAGCTATTGATAGCCTCATGAAGTCAAAGTTTTCAAATGCTGAGAGTGGTTGTGGAAGCTCAAGTCAACCACACTGAATGGCTGAAAAAACAAGCAGAGAATACTTCGGCAGTTTTTCCAGCAGATGGCTATCTAAAATGTACGATAGACAACAAGCAGGTTATTGGGAAAACATGGAGGGTGTACGCTGATCGAAAAGCCCTATCAAGTGTTGTCACTAGCACCATTGCAATGATGCAGAGGAATCATTGCAGTGGAATTCAATGTTGTCATCAGAACACTTCCTTGGTGCAAATAATCAATACAATCCAACTGAGATATTAGAAAGTGAAATGAAGGATCAAGTCTCTGAGTCTCAGTTGAACTCAATTTCTTATTTCAGACAATTCCTCTGGTGGAGTGTGAAGCCACCAAGGGAATGCCCACTCGCACGAATCATTGAAGCCGAAGAAACCCGAGCAGTTCCGACATGTAGGTCTGCAGGTGGCCCACCATTTGGAGCAAGGAAATCCATCCTCCAAAGCCAGCACAACAGCAGAGCAGACCCCTACCAAGAGGTTGCCCAGGTCCACCCCAACTACAGTGTCAACCCCACCACAGGCATCTACCTTGGCCTTGACCTCGATGGCATCAGGACGGGCAACAAGAAATATACCAGGAAAGAAAACGTCATCAAAGAAATTTACTCAGAAGGCGCAAAACAAATGCAAATTTGAGACCAATAAATGTCGCTGCTCCTCCTCTGACGCACAGCTCCTCTACGTGTTGAGCTAGACTCGGGACCCAGTCGTTGTGTCGCTCCGGCCGCCGCGCTACACTCCACAAACGACTGGGAAAGCAAGCTGCAAAATCAGCGGCTAGCGTACCGACGACCACAACGCCCGTCTCGACGAATGAAATTTCCCGAAAGCAATCTACTGGGGAAAATCTGGCACACTTTTGATTGGTTGTTATTTCTGTGGATGACGTAATTTTTTACCAACTCATCTCGCCCATCCAAAAACTTTCCAACGTCACGAGCAGGATTTTATGAATCCGTAAGTACTGCTAATCGCACACAGCATCGAACTTAGGTAGCAGGATACCGTCCTTGACCTCGAAGAAAGTTCCCATAATCAGCTGATTTTGGCATCTTGCAACGAGCAGCCGACGGCCGTTCAAGACGCAGTTTCCGATTGGCTGAACTCATTCATATCCGCGGCGGGAAATTTGATTGAGGTGACGTCGCGTCAGAGTATAAATTGCGTGCTGGGCACGTGGTCTGCGCCAGAGTGTTAATTACTATTGTTCAAGTGTTGTAGTTATTAATTGTTTGTGTTCTTTGTGCTGTTGACACTAATCCTTTACCAGCCATGTTAGTGGTCTGTTTCGTTAATCCTTCATATACCTGTTCTGTACTTTGTATGTGGTTGGGTCACTTGGGTGGAAGCCACTGCCTCGTGCTGTTCTGAATAAACTTCCCTCCATGATATATGTGGACTTGTGTGTCTTCTTAGTCTATGGCGTGGTGACAGCTTTACTGGATTCGTACCCATACCAAGTCGGACTTTATCGAGGATTATACATATAGAGTATCATACAGACGTGGATATAGTTCACGTTCATCCACATATTATTCTTCAATATTCATGGACCCAGGAACGAAAATGCAACGAGCCCCCAAGCAATGGTCTCTCACGAAGACGGAAACTGTGAACTCTTTCGAAAATTGGAGACAAAATTTAATATATACACTTTCGTTAGATAAGAATTCTGCACCTTTCTTACTTGATGGCGTGACATGGGGCAAGAAAACCAAAGACAATGTTCTGCGGGGACTTGTCGGTGACGGGGAAACCGTCCCAGAGGCTCAGCGACAGACAGCAGAGCAAAAGTGCAGCATACTGGAACTCATGCTGGGACAAATAGCCAATTTCTGTCCGATCATTTCACGAAATACGATTGTGAAAAACTCCACCTCCGTTGCGTCTATTTGGCAGGCCATCCGCCAACACTTTGGGTTTCAATCAACTGGTGCCCACTTTATCGACTTCGCTAGTATCAAGCTCGAGGCAGATGAACGTCCAGAAGACCTCTATCAACGCCTCATGGCCTTCATCGAGGACAGTCTACTAAAACGCGATGGAATAAAACACCACGACGCACCCCTGAGAGAGGACGAGGACATGTCCCCTACCTTGGAGAACATGGTGGTACTTTCCTGGTTACGTCTCATTAATCCAGACTTACCACGTTTGGTGAAACAGCGATACGGTACTGAGCTGAGATCGAGGTCACTTGCTTCCATCAAGCCTGAAATTTCTCAGGCACTCGATTCCTTGTTAGATGAAATACGGTCAACCGAGGATGCGAAGGTGTTGCGTACATCTTATCCCCAACGGACGAATTTCCGCCCAAGTCGTATGACTACAGGTCCGAAAGATCAGCCTTCAAGAAGCCGAAAAACGTGTCCTTTGTGCCAACAATCGGGCAGGAAGGATTGTAGACATTATCTTAGCGAATGTCCCCATTTGCCTGAGAGTGACCGCAAATTCATTGCTAAGGCAAGACATATCGCTCGCATCTTTGACGATGATCCTGACCAATGTGGACCCGAGTATGATGCTCACCAGGAAGCTGATATCGAAGAGTCCGAGTACAGTCCTGAAGTAAGGAAGATAAATATTCGTCAGTCGCCGTACCTGGACATGTTTTACTCGCATTATCCAGTTCGGGTTACTCTTGATAGTGGTGCAACTGGCAACATGATCCGCCTATCAACTGTGAAAAAGCTGAGCGTTCAGATGAAGGACAGTTCTCAGTCGGCTCACCAAGCTGACGGATCGTCACCTCTCTGTGTGGTTGGTGAAACAAAGTTCACCTTGTGTCGTGACAATCTTGAATTCGAATTCGATGGATTAGTCGTAGAGGACCTTGATGTGGAGGTCCTTGCAGGAATGCCCTTTATGGAGTTCAATGACTTGTCGATTCGGCCTGCAAAACGTGAAGTGACACTCAAAAATGGAACGAAGTGCCATTATGGATCTAAACCTCAACACGGTGGCAACCATTCCGTTCGTGCAACTTTCGTCTTACGGGCACCTCCATCCTCTTCAACCATCTGGCCTGGTGAGTTTTTGGAACTTGACTTACCGAGAGACTCCAGAACTGTTGACTCTGAATATGCGCTTGAGCCTCACTGTTCGTCACAGAAACCCAGTCTTATGTGGCCACCTCCACAAATAACCTCTAGTGTTGCTGGGAAAATCCGTATCCCTAATCTCTCAACAGAACCACTGAAAGTGAATCGCAATGAGCACGTGTGTCAAGTCCGCCCAGTGTTTTGTCCGTCTGAAACTACTACTGGTACTGTCAGTTCACCTGTAAATCTCCCAAAACCCGCGCTTGGTATAAAGCATAGTTCAAATGTCCGCCTGAATCCTGATAACATATTACCTCAAGAAGTAGCTGTAGAGTTCAGGTCCTTGCTTGATGAGTATGATGCCGTTTTCAGTCCGAATTTCAAGGGCTACAACGGTGCCTCTGGTCCTTTCCAGGCTCAAGTAAACATGGGTCCTGTTCTTCCGCCACAGCGCAAAGGCCGTCTCCCTCAATATGCACGCGATAAACTAGTCGATCTCCAAGATAAGTTTGATGAATTAGAGGCAAAGGGCGTTTTCAAGAGGCCAGAAGATATTGGCGTATCTGTAGAATACCTGAACCCGTCCTTCCTTGTGAGAAAATCAAACGGTGGACATCGTCTAGTGACGGCTTTTGCCGACGTCGGTCGATATAGTAAGCCGCAGCCCTCATTGATGCCGAATGTTGACTCCACTCTCCGCCAGATAGCACAGTGGAGGTACGTCATTATGACAGATTTGTCAAACGCCTTCTACCAAATCCCCCTCTCACGGGACTCCATGAAGTTCTGTGGAGTAGCCACACCCTTCCGCGGCGTACGCGTTTATGTAAGGTCTGCTATGGGGATGCCTGGTTCCGAAACCGCTTTGGAGGAGTTAATGTCTAGAGTACTCGGTGACCTTGTTAAGGAGGGGATTCTTGTTAAGATCGCTGACGATATCTATTGCGGTGGCAACACCCCGAGAGAGCTTCTTGACAATTTTAGAAGAATGTTGCGTGCACTATACGTGAATGGTCTCTGCCTATCTGCGCCGAAGACTGTTATCGCGCCTAAGTCTGCAACTGTTCTTGGTTGGATTTGGGAGGTGGGAACCCTCAGAGCTAGCGCACATCGCGTAGCGACTCTAGCCTCGTGCAAAGCACCTGATCGGGTGAAAGGGCTTAGATCGTTCATAGGGGCTTACAAAGTCCTCGCACGCGTCATTCCAAATTGTTCAGCACTGCTAGGTCCGTTAGACGACGTCGCAGCTGGTCACGAGTCTCAAGATAAGATTGTTTGGTCAGACGATTCGCTTGAGCATTTTCAGAAGGCACAACGAGCACTCTCGTCCAACCGTACAATCACCCTTCCCAGACCTGAGGACCAGCTGTGGATTGTGACTGACGGAGCACTACGCGATCCTGGCATAGGGGCTAACTTGTATGTCACTCGTGATGGGAAACCTCGAGTTGCAGGTTTCTTTAACGCCAAGCTCCGTGATAGACAGTCATCATGGATTCCCTGTGAAATAGAAGCGCTTGCCATCGCCGTAGCTATAAAGCACTTCAGCCCGTACATTGTGCAGTCACGACACAAAACCCATGTACTCACCGATAGCAAGCCCTGTGTCCAGGCATATGAAAAGTTATGCCGCGGTGAGTTCTCAACTAGCCCACGCATTTCAACCTTTCTCTCTGCCGTTAGCCGATATCAAGCTACAGTGAGACATGTTGCCGGGTCCTCGATTTTACCATCAGATCACCTGAGTCGTAATGCTAATGAATGCACAAACTCCTCTTGCCAAGTTTGTTCATTCATTAGAACCACAGAAGATTCTGTAGTCCGCAACATAGTCATCCAAGATATCTTGTCTGGTGAAAGCAGGCTTCCCTATACAAGCAGGAATGCGTGGTCAGTCATTCAGGCTGAGTGTCCTGACCTTCGCAGGACGCGCGCTCACCTGAAACAAGGGACCAGGCCTTCCAAAAAGCAAACCAACTGCAGAGACGTCAAGCGCTATCTTAACGTCGCTTCCGTTGGTTGTCAGACAAATGCAGACCAGCAGACCAGCAGACTGCAGACTGCAGACTGCAGACCTATGGGTGGTTATATCCGCAAAAAGTACACGTTGACAAAACAGGTCGAGATGGAGGTTACAAAATCAGAGACGTGCTTTTAGAATACAGATATGTTCGTTAACAAAATAGAGACGTTTAGCTTTGATTTGGAGTCCTTCAGAAAGGAGACGTCGGATGCTACGAAAGAGACATTAACAAAATTTGAGACGTGTCTTATCAGAGATAGTCACATTTTTCGAACGTAGCAATAATTTTAAATGGTAGGCCTGTGCCATACACAGATATGGACATGATTTGGAGTCGTTCATTAATGTGACGTTGGGTGGCGCTCGGTGCAGCTAAAGGTGAAATAAAGGCCTTATATACCCCCGTTTAAACAAATTTTGTTGAGGTCGAATTTGGTTGGATGTTAGTGCAATAGATTCCAATTGTCGGATGGAGTATCTATTTTCGGACGGACGCATATTCTGTGCTTGTGAGCAGCACTGATCACGTTACACGAAAACATTTTTTAACGAGGTCAAAGATAAAAAAAAATAGAATTTTAATTCCTTAATATCTCTACAACGGTAAGTCGTACGATTCTGGGACCCACTTTTTTGGAATCCTTGACCCATGTATACCTTAAGTTCAGGTTTTGGTTAAGATCGGAGAGGGTCAAAAGTTCCGGATTTCGGATTTCGGATTTTGGATTTTAAATTTTTTTTGACCCTCTCTCCAATCTTAACCAAAACCTGAANCAGGAATTAGAGAACGAAATCCTGAAGCAAGACCCAATGGGCGGCTTCGTATCTGCAAAAGATCTCGCCATTGCTACAGCCCGTCTGAATACTCGTGTCAGGTCACGTGGTCTGTCAGCACGAGAAATGCTACTCCAACGTGATCAGTTCTCGAATACTCAAACCCCCATCAATGACCGTCAGTTGATTCTCCAACAACATGAGACTAGGAATAAAAACCACTGCGCCAGTGAACAGGCCAAAGCCCCTACTGCACCCCCCGCACGATCAGAAAATGTGCTAGTCGGGGATCTGGTTTACCTACACAGTGACAGGAATAAGTCATGCGCCCGTGATAGGTATCTCGTGGTTTCAGTTGAGGGGAAGTGGTGTAACATTCAAAAGTTTAAAGGCAACCAACTGCGGAAAAATTCGTATCGTGTAAAAATGTGTGAGTGTTACAAGGTCCCGAGTCAAATCAACAACAGCAGTGTTATTCCCGACGACAGATTCAGCGAAGAGTCTGACACTGAGCTTGAACCTCTGTGCGCCTCTAATATTCCTCGGGAGATTGCCACACCTTCCTCACCGTCAGCATGCGAACAGAAGTCACCAGAAATTGCGCAAATTCACGACCCATTAAATGACGATTGTCGAAATGAGCCGGTTGTTGAAACTTCTAATGACGCTGCTTTTTCCTCCGAGCAGGTCACGAGTCCCGTTAGCCAACCTCCGCCGAGACGGTCTACTCGCCTGAGACGTCCACCTGAGCGCTATGGAGACTGTGTTTTTGACTATTGAGTTTGACTGATCACTTGTAATGTTTGTATGGTTATACATGTACATGTAGGCCTATTACTTCCGAGATGTGTGAGGTGTATGGACTGTCATTGCCAGAAAGAAGAAAAGAAGATGTCACGCCAGGGTGTTAATTACTATTGTTCAAGTGTCGTAGTTATTAATTGTTTGTGTTCTTTGTGCTGTTGACACTAATCCTTTACCAGCCGTGTTAGTGGTCTGTTTCGTTAATCCTTCATGTACCTGTTCTGTACCCTGTATGTGGTTGGGTCACTTGGGTGGAAGCCACTGCCTCGTGCTGTTCTGAATAAACTTCCCTCCATGATATATGTGGACTTGTGTGTCTCCTTAGTCTATGGCGGTGGAATCCTCCTTGATCATCAGCCCTGATTTCTTCACTCTGATGGATTAAAGTAATTAATCAATATGAATTCCGGATGTGTCAGACAAACGTAAAATGCCTTCAACATAAAGTTGAAGGAGAGTACTACCACGCACAGAAGATAAAAGATGATTGTTCCACTGTCTTTGATGATTTGAAATATTTGTTTGAATACGTTGCCTAAAACATATTCATGTCACTGACATCTAAAATTCCAGATTCTTCCATGAAACTGAAAATATTGTACAACGGTAGAAACATTCATATCGTGGCTTTTAACACAACCACAAGAAAGTAAAGAATTATAGAGTACATTCACTCCATGTTCAAACATTCTAACTGTATTCTTCAGTGATGCTGGTCGAAGTCCGTTTGAAGAGAGCTGACTGTTGGCCATAGTTGGGTTCAAATAGTAGCTACTATTATCGTTTACGACATACGAGCTGAAGTCCAGTTTTTGATATGACCGATTGCCATAGTATAAGTCCGCTTGGGCCAAAATTTGGCAAAGTAAGACACAATTCAGTGCATCTGTCAACCTCCTTTCCATCTTTGAGGTCCGCTACAACGGTACATCCATGAAATAGATCGTGCCAAAAGCGTTCAATCCTCTGATTATGCAACGAACGTCCTCAATATCACACTTCCACGGTTTCTCCCACAACGAATATTTTCTGTACCGTGATCTGCTCGAACTCTTGATGGCACTCCATATTCTGAGGCAGCGTACAAATGAATCCAGAACAGTTGAAGCTCTGTTATTCGTAGCGACCATAACACGACTACAACCTTTTTTTTCCACCAAGGCCATCAATGAGGAAATAATTATGGTCATCAAGTAAGTCTATGTCCATAGCCATAGGGGGCCTAGGGTCAGTTCCAGCACTTCTAGTGCTAACGTTAAGACCACACTCAGCAAGCACATCTTCAGAAATGGTTGAAAGATCTGACATCTTCGAAATGGAAATAATCTGAAATGACAAAACTCACTAAATTAGGACCCTACAATTGAAATAAAATAGGCCTAAATAGGTAGGTGGGGGGGGGGGGCATGGGACCTACTGTGGTCTCAGGTGGTATCAGAAAACTAGCCATCATCATTATTCTGACTATTTAATTACATTTGCCCTTTAATTTGTTGGTCCAGCCTGCACGTGCGATGGGCGTTGCCTGCCCCTCACTCGATTTTGAATTTCCCGCTCCTGCACCTCAACAACGCATGCAAGATATCGAAGTGACAGGACGAGCCACGTGTGTGAGTAAACAGGGCAAATAATGGTAAGTTCTATCAAAATATCTATGAAATCGAAGGGCAATCGATGATTTATAAACAAATCTCCACTTTTGTACCTTTTTGAAAGGTTTCTGGTGTTCCGCAACCGATCGCAAAGCGGTTTTTTGCATGGTAAAAGTACTCACCTCAACCCTGGGCGCCTCCTTCTGTGGCGGTGCCAGGGGTGGCGGCATTTCCTTCCTTCTGGCCTCTTCCATTGTGTCTTCCGTTGATGAAGTAGGCCTTACCATCGCACGTGTTTGAATTTCCTGTTCCGCCGTCGGTGCTGATAGCAGAATCATCAGGAAATCGCACGTCTACGTGGCGAAGTCATGCCACGCAGTACGTCTTTGCACTTGACTTGTGGTAGTATGGTTCGTAATATCCGGCAGAGAAGTAGTTGATGTTGGTCATGTAGCCGCCAAAAGAGTTGGCGCACATACTCTTGGCAACCTGGACTATCCGGCACTTCAAGTTCTGGGTAGAGCGCTTTTTGGCAGCACTGATTCTATTTTCTAGTTCATCACATCTGTGCGTGGTCGACCAAACGCGTAGCCAAATTCTGAAACGAATATGTCCTTGTACAACAAGTACTTGACTTTTGGATGACTTTTCTCCTTTCTTCGTAACTTACGCAATTCATCGGGCTCCTGCTTGTGTAGATAAAGCAACCACATCCTACGAATATTGAGATTTTCGTGAAGGTGCTTTCGACCGTTGTTATGTTCTCTGCTGTAGTGCGATGCCCGTGGGAAAGAACGTATATGCAGGCGAATACGTTTCCTTTACATCATCAGGTGTTCTCGCGTGGTTTTCATGATAACCCCTCAAGTCCTTTGGTGGCGTCATATGGCTTGTGCTGTCACGTACTCGTTCAAAACGTTTTTTTCCAATACCATAGATCGCATTTTTGGAATGGGCTATTCCAATCACGGTGATCACCCTGTATAATGTGTGGATCAGGTAGTTCACCTGAAAATGATTCAATTTTTGGTCTGCATTGGGTGATTCTGAAAGTTTCTTCTTTTCAATCTTTTTACTGGGAAGGGAATGGTCATGTTTGTGTACTCTTTCTGTTGCCTACTTTCTGATTTTTACTTATAGTGTTAGGCCTCAGTCTGTGAAAAAAATCAAGTTTAAACTTAAAGTTGATTTTCTTTATTCAAAATATTTCAGAACAGAAGTCATCCTGAGTGAAATGAGTTAAAATACAGCAGATATGAGATCAGAATATCACTGCAATTAAGTCATGGAGTTCAAAATGAACACAATCAAAATTCATTGGACCCTTCCCATCGACATGTGACAAGTAAAACAATTATACGTGTATATAGGTAAAGGACTAAAGTGAACGAACGAAAACGTAAGGATACGTTCACCATTGTAACCGGTGATGTGATTGGTGAGGAGTAAACGTATTGATATGTGGCGCCACTGGTTAGGTCCACTTCGCTTACGTCCTGTCTGTGATTGGTTCATCAGCAATGTGTGTAACACGCCCATTGACAGCTGAATTTAGTTGTATGATATGACTAATCACCTTGACATGCTTGAGGCGAGCGCCACTGGTAGCGAGCGTCACGGGTAGCTGAGGTCAGGCGGCAACTCGCAGAACGATTATAATTATAATCCCTTCTCAGGGCAGTGCGCAGTGCAATTTTGTTTTACTGTAAGGCGATTGTAATCGGTGTAACACATCGTGTTGACTTTTGTACAATATAGCGGATGTGTACGTTGAGGAAGTCCAGCAGAGAGGAGATGGACTTGCTGTCAGAGGAGATGATTGCAAACATTGGCGCCTGTCGCCAGTGAAGTTCCGTGATTGATTCCCAGTCGAACCATGATTCCTCATGTAATAGAGAGGGCGACTCTCTTTGACAGCTCAGGTTTTCTCAGGAAAATCTGGTTTCCTCCGACATTACATACAAATCCCCAATATTGTCTTAAAAGAGCCAACAATGAGCCAAGTTAGAGCTCATTGTTTTTTGAAAAAGTACTCCGGTTTCCTCCCACATTACAATACAAATCACCAACTAATATAATCTAAAGAGCCAATAATGAGAGCCAATAGGTAGAGCAATAAC
>NMRB01000756.1:180012-201633 GCA_002633025.1 Notospermus geniculatus | reverse complement strand
CTTTTCTGACATCACAAATGTGACCGACATCGTTACTCGGGTGGAATGAGGACCGAACTCAACCACTCACGTGACAACAGCAAAAAATTGTCGAATTCACTGGAAAATGTGTAGTGGGAAGCGCAACGCATTAAGTGCGTAGCTGTGCGAGACTAGGTGGAAAGTAGTTCGAGTAACTCAATATGGCAGCTCCCATGGTTTGTGAAATTGCAAATGGACTGCAAATTTCACCGGTGATTATGGTCGATTAGTGATTAAGTTAACATTTTAATTGCTCGTTGTTTCTGGCTGTCAACCTCACGGATATTGGACTTTTTGGATGGGTCCCACTTGTGGTACTTCACTCAGTGGCCTCTATACATGCCCCTTAAGGGTCAATTGTACAAAATCCCAAGAACCACATTTTTGGCCTATTGGCGTGAGTACACTCTCCAGTAGAGGCTTGTGCAGTCAGGCATGAGGGGAGTATGACATAAGCAAGAAAGAGGCCAGGGCAATGTAATTCTTAGATTTATATTGTACAATTGAGCCTTAAGTGAACAGCCCCTTTGAAGTAAATAATTGAAATTCACCATCAATTTCAATGTTCAGCCCAGGGCGGCCCTTCTTTTTCCAAAATCCTCTGCTATCAGTAGCCTACTAGGGTTTTCGGGTTACCGTATCATAAATTTTTGGATGAAAATTGAAATTGTTGGAAATAAACAGTTTCAAAATCAACAGCTGAACAGTTTGAGTTCACATGGACTTTTCTGCTAAGGGTTTCTTGTTGCTGATTGAGCTCAGGGTTTCTTGTTGCTGATTGAGCTCAGGGTTTCTTGTTGCTGATCGAGCTCAGGGTTTCTTGTTGCAAGTGCATAAATTAAGTGGTGGTTTTATTCTGATATATCCTCATCCTCTGATTTCAGCTGTACTCCAGCTTGCTGTGAATCATTGTTTAACAATTATGCCAACAAATACATGGGTATCGTGGACTGTCCTGATGAGCAACTTGGTAGGTTGAATATGTGGTGGGCATTTTTACTTGAACTCCACACAGCCAAACAAAAGTCACCAGTACACATTTATTTTGATTACGGTCCACTGATATTCATGGCTGATCGACTGAGAGTTAAAAACACATTTGCTATGAAAAAAAATGTTAAAAACACATTTTGCTTTGCAAGAATACATGTACATGTAGTTAAAAGCGCATGCTTTGAAAGAAATGGCAAATAACACATTTTGCTTTAGCAATGAAGAACAATGGTATTCTGAATGAAGGAGATAGACCTAATATCCAGTGCAAATGCTTGACCTATAGGTTTTAGGTGTTAATATAATGAGGAGAGATGTTGCTGACCTTGAAGCTACTCGGCTTTAAATCTGTAATATCTCCCTGTTCATTCACTTCCAGGACTGAATAACTTTGCTGATGGTGCTTTGACCCTTGCCAGGGGAAATAGAAATGGTAAGGTGACTATCTTCATCATGTAGACCTACATCAGAGTGGAACATCAATTCACGAGACCATGCACAGTAAACGAAGAATTGGACTCGATCTCCAGTTCTTCAATATCCATCCATAAGTCCCTGCATGGTCACGTGATGATCCACTATGTCTATGTAGATATAAGAGCGCCATGATTTGAAAGGGTTTTATCTGTAAGTTCATCATGCACTATTCATGATGCGTTTCTCTTTCTTAATCTATTACCGGTATTTCACTTTATTCACTTCAGATTAATCATTTATTAATCAGGTTAATCATTTTATTTCAGAGAGTAATCTCTGGAAGACATCTCTGACTGATGAAAATGTAGCCAATTTAGAAAGTGTCAAAAAACTGATTCAGGATTCAAAGGTTAGTCATGTGTCTTGGCATCGGAACTACGGGTAGACATGAAGATTCAAGGCATTTCGTGAGATCATCTTCAGATTTGTGTTTCCTCCAAAGATTTTTACAAGAGTCCAAAATAGGGACACAATTGTTGTTTTGGAATAAGACATCAAATAATCTACATCAGGAATGAAAAAAATAGGCAAGTACAGATATCAACTTCGTCATCTCTCAAGTCAGTTTTCCTCTAATTTTCCACCAAATGTCTTTTTCAGAAATTCTCTCAGGCTCTTTTGCCTCCCTCTGATGAGGACATCATAATCACGGGAGACCAAGGTGATGGCTCCAAGAAATCTTTTCAAAGAGACAATCCAGCCAGAACAAATAATGACCTCAGGAACGGCAATATACCTTCTGGCAAAGGTCAGAACATTGGGGCTGCCAATTCGTTCAATACTCAACAGAAACAAGGCCATTCCCTTTGGGACAAGGCTTCTGCTTCCGCCCTCGGTCAGCCATTGTTTTCAGGATCTCGTAATTCAAATGTGCCCAAATCTGGACCGGTTCAACAAAGTCCTGGATGTGACTCCTCATTCTCTAAAGCTGTGCAAAGTAAACTGCCATTTCCTATTGCCCCTTCTGGGAGTAACTCAGGTTTGTGGACTTTTGTAGTAAACTATGCAGAACAGATTGCCATTTCCAGTGAACTTTTGCAGTAACAGAGCAAAGTACTTTACTCCTGTTAGAGGCCATCTTGACTACTCAAGGGTTGTGACATCACTCCGCCCTCCGACTACGCTCGCACAAACCCTTGACGAACTTCGCTGTGGGAAGCTGTTTCCAACCGGATGTTCTGTTCGTGGACTCACTCCCGCTGTTAGTTTTCGACTTTCATCACAGATCGTTAACATTTGCAACAAACCTGAACATTTCTAAATACCACGTCAGTTTTTCTGTACAGCTACCTTCTCTGGTTTAGAAAATTGACGGAATTTTTGTTCAAAAGCATAGTTCAAGAGAGTGGTGGGTAAATCGCAATAGATAGAATGGCTGACCATCCTCGTTCCTAATACTTTCCAACCACAAAATATACAGCGGCCGGTTTAACTGGCTTGGTGCCAACCTGGGAGCGAGGTCGGTTCACAAGCGTTCTGATTGGTGCACCGCAACTCGAGGTGCGAGAGAAACAGAAATCCTGGCGAAGTTCTCCATGGGTTTGTACGTACGAAGTATGAGATAGTACAGACACATGGTAGTCCATGATGGTTAGAGGCTGCCTGTTAGCGGTCCTAGAACGTCACAAGGTTTGGATAACACTTGGATGATGTCATGGTGTATATTTCTTCTCTGTGACTTTAAATTTGATGGCGTCCTAAGACTGCCAACCCGTGGTGTCCTCCAATGGCAGTCACGTTTCCTATTATTTCGATTGTCAGAGGGCGCTATCGAAACTTCCACGCCTGTCATGTCTGAGGTTCTGGGTTCGATCCCCAGTCGGACTCCATACTCATGTGATAGAGAAGGTGACTCTCTGACAGCACAGGTTTTCTCCAGGCACTCCAGTTTCCTCCTGCAAAACGTTAAATTCACCCAGTGTTGTCTATTAACTAATAATGCCGTACTTGGCGCTCAACTCCCGATTCAATATTTTAAAATTGCATTGTTTTGGCATGGGAAATCCCCTCAAGTTAGCTTGGGGTTGTGCAGTTTCAAGTGTTGTGCAGTGTTCTTCAATGAAATGGCTTGGTTACCTTCCTCTGCAGGTGCTTCTACATGTAAATCATCCAGTGCATTTGGTAACTATGGCAACCCGAACCCGAAGCAGGGACAAAGTGACCCAGGACTAGGTCCATTTGAAGATGATGGTGAGGGTCAACCGTACAATGCATTTAAAACAGCTAAAGAACAACTCGTAAGTCCAACTTTACCTGGAACCTTTCAATGTACCATTCTGGCTCACCATTGGTGGTGCCTTCTACACTAGGCTCCGACCACAACAGGAGTTGGTAAGACTTGCATCTGACGTGCTACCCAGAAGTTTTTGGATGGCAAGATATAGGCTCTATTCTCTTGAAGCGCATGACATCCTTTCACAGGCTCCAGCTTGAGTTCACAGGGGTTTAGCTTTTATTTCCACATGTACAGTACATAGTTCTCAACTTAAGTAACTAATACTTGGTATTCCTTCTGACTGAAACTTCACTTTTAAAGATCAGTTGGGTCTCCATTTATCTACAATAAAAGAGGACTTTACACCGTTATTTTACAATTTTGTGTGGTATAGTACATTGACAATCAACGGCGTAATCGGCGTGGTGGTGCATCAGGAGGTTCCAAAGCTGGTGGTCAACCGCTATACGGTATGAGCAAGAAGTCACTGGGAACAAGGTAAAGATCTCACACATGGGGAGAAATCAATACAGGATATTCCTCTAAAAGAGTGCAGCACCTGACGGGACAGCGTCCAAGACGTCCCGCACGTCATTCATGATGTTTTGAGGCGAGACGAAAAAAAAATCAGATTGTTTCACGACGTCATGATCGCTGAAACAACCAGATTTTTTTTCGAGTCACATCATGCGTTCAGAAATGACGTGTGGGACGTCATGACGCTGTCCCGTCAGGTGCTGCGCTCTTTTGGAGTGATAGAGTCTATTCTGAGCAGCTCCAGCAAAAGCAGACAATTGTCGCAAGACGTCATCATTGATTGTCAGTTTATTGAACTGGCATCATTGCTGTCCACCACTATCATAAACCCTGGGCAGCAGTCTCTTTTTAAAACCAGTTCTTTGGGGATAAGAACTCCCTTTCCCACTGTTTCTCAGGTTTGCGGGTTTATCGTATCTGTGCATCTCTTCCTTCTAGACGTGGTCCAGCCAGCCGTTTTGTTCCACCCGTGATGAATAAAGATGAGGAAGAGAGAGATAATGGGTGGGTTACCCTTTGGTATTTCTGCTCACCTTCACCTTAGTAGTGGTGGGTCCACATTGCAGTCCAGCTTACATGTCGCTAATGACCACTTTTCATTGTGCTATCAGCACGAATTCCAAAATGGTAGGCCTACTTGGTGAGGAACCATTACGGTGCATAGTATTAAAGTGTGATCCCACTATATCTATGGACTTCCTGGCATTTCAAGGCAAGAGGCAAGCTGAAGTCTGTTGCATCTCCTTTGTTGGCTATTGTTTCAATTACGAACGTAAATTGACTTGTCAATTCTGATTCACAAGTAATTCGATTCTATGTATTCTTGTAGGGGTGCGTTGATGCGGAGGATTGGCCCTGCTGCTAGTAAAGCTCCCTCTGGTGGTGATGAAGAATTGGATGAAAGATACAAACACCTGGATCAAAAGATGGTGGAGTTGATTATGAGTGAGATTATGGACCACGGGCCAGCTATAACCTGGGATGATATTGCCGGACTGGAGTTTGCCAAAACCACAATAAAAGAAATTGTGGTGTGGCCAATGTTACGACCGTGAGTTTGATGATTTGATTTTATGGGATACTGTAAAACGGGAAATTTTCGCGGACGTTTTAATTTTGCGGTCCTATCACATCCGCAAATTTAATAAGCGTAAAAATTTTTTCAATTCAACATTGTCGGCACGACCGCAAAAATAAGACACAATTTGCATAATGCTAGTACTTGCCATAAAAATCACGCTGAAACTTGCAACTCGGTAAACTCCACATTCAGAATAGTGTTCTGATCATCCGATACTCGCGTTGAAGATGAGCCGGCCGTCATTAGCCGCGAATACTTATGGTCCCAAACCAGACACAACAAAGCCACGTGGTCAGTCTCCAGTCAAAACAAGAGCACATGGAACTTCGGGGCTCTTGAAACTGCTTGTATTTATGAATGAAACTGCTTCCCATAGAGGATGATGGTGGCCTGAATGCCGGGAAATCACGTCTACGGCTCTGTGAATTTGTTGCAATGCATTTTAATTTTGCGGTTTTTGCGGCGCCGAGCTGTCCGCAAATTATAAAGGCGCAAAATATTATTCTGGGGCAGAAATACTGAGGGTCCGCGAAAAAAACCATCCGCAAAAATTTCCCGTTTTACAGTATGTCATTATGGTGCATCTTCAAAAAAAAAAAAAAATGTGTGGATTTGGCAGAAAAAGTTGCAGAATACATGGTCATTATGCCTTCTAAACTAATGACATTCTTTTATATTTTCTGTGTTCAGGGATATTTTTACCGGCTTGAGGGGACCACCAAAAGGCTTGCTTTTATTTGGTCCTCCCGGAACAGGCAAGACCCTAATCGGTAAGCTTACTTTGATGAAATTTTATGCTGATAGAATCTCAACCATTTAGGTTCAATACAACAGGGATTGAGAAGTGTTGTCCTTTTATATTAATAAGAAGGTTTGCTGCTAACGCAGGTCAATTTTATGGGAGGTATCACTTAGTACTTCTTAATGATATATTCTTATTCATTCCGCCATTTTGTGATCAAAATGTTCATTATATTTTCAGGCAAGTGCATTGCCAGTCAATCCAAGTCGACATTTTTTAGTATTAGTGCATCTTCTTTAACTTCAAAATGGGTAAGATCACCTTTCATGATCAGAATAATAAATTTGACTATAAATGCACTTTAAAAACACTATAAAAAGTCGCTTTATTTTTTCAAGTTGGCGTACGTAAAGGCATGAATTTGAAATGTCAGAAACTTTCGAACCATTCTGCCTCATTCCTTCCGTCCTCTTCAGGTTGGAGAAGGGGAGAAGATGGTACGTACGCTCTTCGCCGTGGCTCGCATCCATCAGCCGGCAGTGATCTTCATCGACGAAATCGACTCCCTACTCAGCCAGAGGTCTGATGGGGAACATGAGGCATCTAGGAGGATCAAGACGGAATTCCTGGTTCAGTTAGTAAGTCTTTGTTGATAACCATTCCTTGAAGCAGAGGGATAACTTTGGCCGAATCTGTAAAGTTTGTTTGAGGTTACATCTTTGCAAGTCACAACTTGGCTGTCTTTTTGTCAGAATCTTCTTCATGAGTCCACGAGTCCTGATACTTTATATCAACGGGCTGTCAGAGTGGCGCAGACGAAACATCAGCGCCTGCCATCGCTGAGGTTCCGGGTTCGATCCCCAGTCAGGCAACTTGTCATGTGACAGAAAGGGCGACACTCAGACGTTTTTTTCCGCGCACTCCAGTTTCCTCCTGCTGTACATTGGGTCATATGAATAAAGACTAGCAAATGCTTTAACCCTATAGCACCTGGAGGCACCCAATGGCGCCTGCAGGTGTTATAGGGTTAACCCTATATCAGGTGTTATAGGGTTAACTTCAGATTTGTACAACATTGCCTAGTGCATTTGTATTGCAAAATTCAAGTAAAAGCAGTCTTTATCCATATGACCCATTATTTGGTGCTTGACTCTCAGCTGAATATTTCAACTGTATATTCAGCAGTTAAGCAACTGTTAGCCTCAAAACATCCTTCGAAAATTTTAGGTTGATATACTTGTGTTTACAATCACGAAGTAAACATGGCTATTCCAATCATCTATTCCAGGATGGGGCCACAACTGAAGGCGATGAACGTCTCCTAGTAGTCGGTGCAACAAACAGGCCTCAGGAAATCGACGAGGCTGCAAGGAGACGTTTCGTGAAACGTCTTTACATCCAGTTGCCTGAGTTTCCTGCCAGGAAACAGATTGTTTACAACTTGCTCTCAAAGCAGACGTATCAACTGGGTGAGGAAGAAGTTGAACAGATTTGTAGAAAGGCAGATGGTGGGTTCTCGTTAATAGGTTTTTTGGAAATTTTGTTGCCCGAATAATCTCCACAGTCTTGGTAAAGAGCTGATTTAGATTACCGTATTGAAGGATCAATGCTCCTTTGCAGTTGTTATTGTTTTGTAATCCGTTTGTGTTGTAGGTTACTCAGGTGCAGACATGGCCAATTTGTGTCGAGAAGCCGCTCTTGGGCCAATACGAAGCATCTCATTTGGCGATATTGAACACATTACACCGGAGCAGGTCTGTGGTTTCTCCTACGATCATACAGCTAAGTTTTCATGACGTGTGATTTTGACCTGATGGTTGTCTCACAGTAACCTTTTCAATGTAGTGATTAGTGTTCCCGTCTTCAACTTCAACCATTTTGCTACCATAGACCGGATTTCCGGTCCGTGATGTCATGACGCTGCCATGGCGTCATGTACAGGAATGCAGTAAGTGACGTCATGATAACGTCATAATGATGCAACGTTTGGTACTGAAGTGTTTAATATAATGAGAATAAGATTTGCAGTGTGCAATGTTTTTTGGATTTCTTGATGTTGGTTTTCAGGTTCGCCCCATCGTGATGAATGACTTTGAGGATGCCCTTGGACAAGTACGTGCCAGTGTTTCGAAAAAAGATTTGGACTTGTACATTGAATGGAATTCTATGTATGGTAGTGGACGCAGATAGTGTGAGGCCCCATAATAAATGGCGAAATTTCTTCGGTAGGGCCTACTATTTCTCATTGGAATTGAAGAGATTTACATTTTGACATCGTGAAGACATTTTGATTCCACTGGTGTGTGTTGATAGCAGCAGTGCTAGTGTTGCAAATAAAGATTTGGACTTGGACATCGAATGGAATTCTATGTATGGATTGTACACCTTTTCGAATAAGTACCAGCTCGGCCAGTTTTCTGATCTCTCGTTGCTTGTTTCCTGACAAGTACATAGGTAAACTGGCCAGTTTTCACCCCGAGGCCCATCAGGGTCTTCGGGGTATTGTCATCACGCTGGCGTCTGTCTGTGCGTCGTCTGTCGTCGTCCGTCGTCGTCGTCACGCAAACGACGTGAACGCTCTAACTTGAGAATGCTTTGGAATTTTCATCTCAAATTTTGTATGGTGATACCTCATGACATGACGCTTCTCGCTATTGAAAATCGGCCGGATCTGATTCATATTTTGGCCACCAGGGGCACATAGTGAAAACACAAAATTTGCGATTACTCCTAAACTGGTCATCGAAACTTCATGAAATTTTTATGGTAAGTGTATCCAGTCAAGGTACACAACATATTAGACGGGTTTTTGATTTGACCTACATTTCAAGGTCGCAGAGGTCAAAAGCTGAAATCTGATTGGTCAACGACGTGAACGCTCTAACTTGAGAATGCTTTGGAATTTTAGTCTCACATTTTGTATGTTGATACCTCATGACATGACGCTTCTCGCTATTGAAAATCGACAGGATCTGATTCCTACTTTGGCCACCAGGGGGCACATAGTGAAATGACAAAATTTGCGATTACTCCTAAACTAGTCATCGAAACTTCATGAAATTTTTATGGTGGGTGCATCCAGTCAGGGTACACAACCTATCAGACGGGTTTTTGATTTGACGTACATTTCAAGGTCGCAGAGGTCAAAAGCTGAAATCTGATTGGTCAACGACGTGAACGCTCTAACTTGAGAATGCTTTGGAATTTTAGTCTCACATTTTGTATGTTGATACCTCATGACATGACGCTTCTCGCTATTGAAAATCGACCGGACCTGATTCCTACTTTGGCCACCAGGGGGCACATAGTGAAATGACAAAATTTGCGATTACTCCTAAACTAGTCATAGAAACTTCATGAAATTTTTATGGTGGGTGTATCCAGTCAGGNAGTTGGTAAACAATACATGTCATTGTCTGCAGAATGCGCACGCCGTGCAGTCATTTGTCTGCCCTCCCTCTCTATCTGCCTACCCTGCGTGTGTCCTTCAGCAGGAAGACATTCCAGAACCTGACTGCTGTGCCACAGAGTCATACCCCTCCTCGCCCTTTCTTCACTCAATTTGCATTTTCTGATGTTGGGACCATCAAATTTGCTGCAAGCAAATTTCACAGTTCTAGTTAGTTCTGTCAACACAATATTTATTTAGACTGTTACATGTACATGTATCTCTCAGGTAACACCTCCATGACACAATTTACATTGGGTAATTGTGACATTTTGCTTGGTGCAATAGGAACAGTCAACCGCGCATATTGCCAAAAGATGGCAGCAATGTTCTAGCAGACCAATGCTCCTCTAATTAACCAGTAATTACATGATGACAATCAGTATGGCATTTACTCAACCTGCTCATGCCTTTTTTGCCCAAAGATGTCAAAAAGGGACAGAGGTATGTAACAAGGGGGCCAGTGAACACAGCAGTTTCTCAATCAGGATGGAGGTGATCAAGAGCTCAAGAGGAGGCCACAAACATTGCAACGAGTGCTACATCAATAGCAAACTACATGTATTAATCATGGATGTTCCGGACGAGTTCATACCTCGCTAGCTATCCAGAACTTTGTCATGAATTCTGAACCCTTGAACTCACTAAAAATGCAATTTGTCTACTTTACCTATCTTTATGTTTAGTTTACCTTTGTCTAATTTACCATTGTCTAAAATGACCATTGTCTAGATTACCACTGTCTAATTTACTAATTGTCTAAAATGACTATTGTCTAATTTGCCATTGTCTCATTTACTTTGTCTAAAATACCGTTGTCTAATTTACTTTTGTCTAATTTACCCGGATTCTAAATAGGTATGGTTGTGGTCACACGACACCTGGCAAAATGTAACTACAGAACAGGTGGCCACATACAGTGTCAGTTTAGGATGGTCAGGAATCAACAGCTGAATGTAAGGAAAGTAAACATTATAACCCTGGAAAAATGTTATCTCATTACCAGCAGAAATCAATTCTGCTACCAGTAATAAAGTTTGTTCATCTTTATTTTGTGTATTCTGGCTATTTTTGGATAGGGTTGATTATAAGTACAACCTGGAGGTATATTAATTATACCTCCATGAATGAACAGGGTTCTTCAAGGCCTGAAGGACATACCTGTAGTTGTGGAGAATTAACAGGGGTAGTACAACCCACAGGGCTTGAGGCATGCGTTGCAAGGGTGGTGGTTGTGTTACAGAGGTCCAAGGAGCACATACCCCGGTTATAACACGTGGCATTACTCAGGGGTGTGTTATAGGGGTATGTGCTCCTTGGACCTCTGTAACACACCCACCACCCCTGCAACGCATGCCTCAAGCCCCTGTGGTACAACCAGGAGTAACACGAAGCAAGGTTTTTCACAGCAGGGTTTCATGATGAAAGGTAGATTTTTTGAAACATCAGGGGCCTGATTCATTCACGAAAGCGTCGCTAAGTTAGTGACGACGCAAATCTGTTGTCCATCTCTGGACTCCCTATCATGCTGTTCACTGACTGAAGAACGAAGGATTTGCACGTTTGCAAAGAAGCGACGGCTTGGAGAATCAGGTGCCTGTTTCTCAGATAGGAAATACCAAGACCTCCCGTGGTCACTTCCTCTTTGGACTGCGCTCCACGCACAGCCAATTCCGAAGGCGTCGCGATTGGTTTAAGATGGGTTAGACATTCTTTTAGGGCATTTGGACTAGCTTAGAAGTTTCTGTTTGTATTCATGTTCTCTAATTCATTTGCGGCTGCAGCATTATGCTGATATCAGGACTCAGGTCGACCTAGCGACGGCACACAACAGGCGGCAGCTGACTTTTCCGATGCCACCTTTTCCACGATGTGCGCACACATTTTCATTTTTGCGACCTGACCATGATTTTATTTCTTCCGCTGATGCGCAGGCAATCGTAGGTGCGATTTCTTCCGCTGATGCGCAGGCAATCGTAGGTGCGACCTGACATACAAGTTCTCCCAGGGAGGTGTTCAGGGCCGTATCGGGGGGGGGGGCGTACGCCCCCTATTTTTGGCAGAGCAATGACATCTTTTAGCAAGAAAAATTTAATCATATAAAAATTTGAGTATTTTGTTCTCAGATGCCAGGAAAATGCATCTAAAAAGCACTTAAAATTGTCAAATTTTTCTGGGTCTGGGCCCCCAGACCCCGTTTGGGATTCGCGTTTTTGGTGCTCACCCCTCTGTCGAGCTACGCCCGCCCCTTTCTGTCAATCCTGGAACACCTGCCCTGGTTTTACCATGAGACGGCCGCTTTTGCAACAGAAGTCCCACTGAACGTTCTAAACGGGCTTAATGCTGAATGTGGCTGTGGTGTGATGAACTCCGTTTTCAATCATCTGTGTCCGCCCACAGGAGGTTGGCTCAACCGAGGATGGCCCCTAGGGGTATATAAATAAGACAAGGACATCACGTTTTTTTCGACTTCTCACTTCAAGCCCAGATTTTCACAATAAAATATCAATATTTTCACAAAAACCTACCTTCACCGTAGTCTCCACATTGTATACTGTACATATCCACAGAAAATAATCCCAAAAAGTTCCTTTGAATAATTAAAACCGGCCGTTAATTAACATCGCTTCGGTGTGTAAGACTGGTTGGCAACCACCATGTTGAAATTCCAAAGGCGATATGCAGCCAATCAGAATCCGTCTTGCATATCGCCTTTGGACAGTTGGAATTTCAACATGGTGGTTGCCAACCAGTCTTACACACCGAAGCGATGTTAATTANGGACAAATGTATGATCGTGTGGACGGTTTTCCCAACAAACTTGAACAGCATCCAACATTATCCTTTCTCCATCATACTTCATCATACAAAGTTCATGAATGTTGGACTGTAGATCGAAATCCACAACAAACTTGAACATCATCATGCAAGTGTATGATGCTGTTTTGAACAATGTATGATGATGTTCAAAATTTTAGCTGCATTGTCACAAGACAGAAATCGACACACAAGCTTGGACATCATCATACAAATGTTTGATGATGTTTTGAACAAATGTATGATCGTGTAGACAGGCCTTTATTTATATACCCCTAGGGGCCATCCTCGGTTGAGCCAACCTCCTGTGTGTCCGCCTCGATCCGCCCTTGAACTCGATCGGCACTTCGCCGTTCTGATCTGACAACTTTTCGAAGGTAAGAAACTCGCCCGGCGGCGCGGTGTCCTAACTTACATGAAAAACCTTTCAACGATTAGTAACCAGAGTAAATACGCGAAGCGAATTTTAAAACATCGGTCATTGAGATGTTCTTAATTCTTTCATACTTACCCCGCGGCGAAAAAGCAATAAATAATATTTTGGGCATTCATGAGGTTTTGATTGATGAAGCCGAAGCTCTTCTTCTTCTTTAGTAATACTCGATAGGCCGCTTTCCAGCGTATTTCATCGAGGGGTGTGTAGGGCATGGGACCGTCAACCGGGGCGATTGTAAGTTCCCTCAGGCAGGGATAGGATAAAGGACTCAGATGTAGTGGAGTCCTTGCTAGGCATCGACACAGAATATTGTTGGAGAACAGTATGGTTTCTTAGAATTAACGGTGGGCCTGCATAGCTTTAGTTTGATACCAAACATGAGTACCTTGGCTCTACTGGTCATTAAGTAGGTCATGAAAGTAGGTCACCTGACCTGACCTCCTAACCCTAATTCAGGAACCATGACATATGACGTATGGTCAGGTGTGACAGGAATCAAAGTCCCCTTGGAATCAAAGTCCTGTCTTATTGTTCAGTGAGGGGTTATATATTATATGGCCATGGAGACCAAGACCATTCGAATATAGGCCTAATCTTACATAGCGGGTTATTGTTTGGCGGACTTGCATTCCTAGGACGTTGTTTCCTGTCACACCTGTATTAACTTTGCCGTCGTGCGCGTCGATTGGTCCGAAAGCAGAAATCACACAACAACAATCAGCATGTTTTGGAAATCCTGCTGTGGTTTTCCACAGTTTTTTCCTTTGTGAATACACCTAACTATACCCGTTGTACACTTCGGATTTTTTTAGTACTAAAAATTATAAACGGGGCCTAAATGGGAATCCATTCCAGCTTGGCAATCGGTGGCCTATGACCGAAATCACCCTTTATAAGCCTCATTTATTAATTTTTAGTACAAAAAAAAATCCTAAGGGTACAACGGGCATTAGTTGTGAAATACAAAAAATCGCTTCTGTAGCGGAAGCGAGTTGGCATCTTAGAGCAGCCTCACCGAGCATAGGCCTACATATATGTACTCCCACCGCTATCCCACGGACGATCACTGATGCTGCCACACCCATCCTGAGAACATCAGGGAGAGCCCTGGCTCCCTTCGTCACCATACAGCAGTGCGCTGAGAACCCCTGATGTTCTCAAGGATGGCCACACCCATCGGAATTGGCCATCCTGACTTGAAAAGGTCAAAACTACCCCACCATCAGGCGCGGATCCAAGGGGGTGCACCCGGCGCACGCCACCTCCCCCCGTTCGGCCGACAAATCTGTAAAATTGACCGTGAAATTCTAAAAATTGGGATTGAAATTCACCGCAGATTTCAATGTTTCTGGCACAGTACGCCCCCTCTTGAAATCGTGGATCCGACCCTGCCCACGGAAGCACAGGGCCACGTGTTTTAACCACTGAGCTTTTAGCCACGTGTTAACCGCTCAGAAGCCACGGGTATTTTTGATTTGAAATTTCTGCAATGGATCAGTGTATCAGTTGGGAAAAAAATTCCCCGCAGGGGGTTTGGGGACTGTCACAAGCCCAAAGAAGAGCATTGTTGTCGGTCGGTCTGCGAATAATTTGTTCCACCTGTTCATATATATTACTGATTACATAATAATAATTGACAACTCAATTAACGCCCTTAATACCCTGGCGACTGTTGCCAATACGGATAAACAATTGATCGATTCTGACATCACAATCAAATTGTAGCACCGTATTTTTCAGGACATTTACATGTACAGTCAGTTTAATGGCGTGCTTTTAGCTGGGACTCGGCAGGGACTTTCTAGATCTTATCCGCCATCGAAAACGTATTTTTTTGTGTGACAGTTACTGCTGATTTATTTTATCCTCACTGTTCTGAAAACAGGAATATCCCAATTCATATATCCTGACGTCAATGTTTCCGTCACGAATCACGGTGACACTTCGTGGACAGTGTTCATTCATCGAAAGTCTTACCATTGTTTGCCGACTGTGTGTGTCCATTCGTAGGCCTTATTTAATCCACTGCTTTGTGGTTTAATAGGCACGCCTTCTAGCCTTTACCTTGAAAATGCTCAGTCATTTGGTTGGATAGTTCACTGCGGAATACTTGCCTTTGTGAAATAGATCTATAGGGCTGGTTTCGAATTTACTTGGAGTGTTCTCCTGGTTGGTGCGGTTTCTTTGTCGACCAACCGCCGAAATGGGAATCCTTCGATATATTCCGTCACCAGTTAGGAGAATAAGTGCAGAAAAAGGTAAGTTTCTACCCTAAATGGGACTGTATGTTCGACTGTGTTAGACGCCGTCTATAGCCACCTTTCGAAATTCGGCCATTTCGGCGCTAAGGTTTGCCAGAAATTTGCAAAAATAACTGCCAGAAATGCTTGCACATTGGCAGACATGTGGTGATGGCCAATCCATTGAGAATCGTGAGAAAAAAATTGGGTGTCATCGATAGATTTTTCGAGAAATTGGTGATTTTCTACACCTGAACAATAGCTGGATTAACAGACACTTTAAACTTTCTATTGTTCAGTTGAAGAAAAATACAGAAATCTTCAAAAATTGATCGATGACACCCAATGTTTTTCACACATTTCTTCAATGAATTGGCCTTCCCAACATGCCTGCCAAATTTCAAGCTTTCCTGGCAGTTATTTCTGCAATTTCTGGCAAAACTTAATGCATTTTCCCATTTGTTTTGTTTTTGGCGCCGAAATGGCCGACTTTCGAAAGGTGTCTTTGTTCTGTACGCGCGACGAAATGGAAAACCAAAATATTCAGCATCGTCAATCTATTTCATCTTCTATTTTCAGCGATTGACATTGAAAATGCGTCTTCGGCTGTCGCAAATCATCTGCGAGGGCTAGCAGCAGCCCTCCTCTACGGGGCTTGTTCGACGTCCATGGCCTTCATCAACAAAGCTGTCCTAACGTCATTCGGCTTCCACTATCCGTTCCTGATAATGCTCGGTCAGATGCTCTTTACCATTTTCATACTAGAAGTGTTATCGTTTCTCAAAAAGATTGACTTGCCCGAATACTCCATAGAACGCGGACGGACGTTCCTCATTCCATCCATGTGCTACGCGTTGAACTCTGCCCTCGGACTATACGCTCTCGGTGGGATGAACATCCCTATGTACGGTGTCCTGAAGCGATGCACTCCTCTAGTCAGTTTAGTGTTGGCTTATTTCATGCTAAAAAAAGAACCTCCCTCAAAAACAGTGATTGCGTCTGTCGGAATCATGACCACTGGTTGTATCATAGCAGGTTAGTGTATAAATTCACCATAATTTAGGCTTATTAAGCACATGTATCTCTTACATTATTTTTATTAGTTCCACACAATTGCCTGCCAATACACAGTTTGCGAAATTAGCGTCCGCCATTTTTTTTTAATTTAGCCGAATTTTCGAACTTTTTCAAATATATTTCGAATATATTTTATTAGCTGCTTGGTTGCTAAAATATCTTTATGCAAATCTAGTGGCTTACTGTATGACCTTTTTTTTTAACGCCTCTGACAGTGCAAAATCCCATTGAAAAAACCCAAGCAAAGGCAAAATCTTTAAAAAAAAGATGGCGGCCGCTGATTTCGCAAACTGTCTATTGATCCCAGTAATTTCCAATGACTGGACGGCAGGTTATGCCCAGGGCCCATATTCATAAAACTACTTTAAGCTGAACTGCATGAACAAAAACACCACAGCGCCGCAGTATGGTAGTCTACAGAAGTGCGAACGCCCTTCGAAGTCCCGCCAGAACATGATAGACTACCGGCCTCTTGGTGGCGCCACTGTATTCAATCTCAGGCTTTCAATCGAGACACATCAACACAAAAGATAAGTATCACACTTTGACTTAAGTACGTTTATGAATACGGACCCTGGTCAGCCCCCGGGGTCACGCTGAATAAGAATTTTATGTGCTTTTATGATCGCTTCCAGGTGCTGGTGATATGACGTTCAATTCCATCGCGTACCTCTGCGGTGCCGCAAGCAACATCACTCAAGCTGTCTACCTCGTCTTGATCCAGAAATATTGCGAGAAAAGGACCACAGTGGAGACTTTACAACTCAACAGTATCAATACATTACCAGTGCTATTCGCTTTGAGTTGGGTACGACTCGAACCTCTCAGGGTTTTAGAATACGAACGCTTGGGCGACCCCCTGTTCATTTTCATGTTCTTCCTAGTCATATCATTTGGTTGCCTTTTGAACTACGCCATGTTTCTGTGCACAAGTGTCAATTCGGCGCTGACAACGACTGTAGTGGGAATGCTGAAGACTGTTGTGCAAACTGGCGTCGGTATGTTTGCTTTCGGAGGAGTCGTTCTCAACGCGTTGTCCGCCTTCGGTATTTTTACAAACATATTCGGGGGAATTCTCTACACTTTTGCCAAATATTCTGAACATTCAGCAAATTCTCAACAATTACCCATGCATACGAGCAATGATGATAAAACAACGTTTTTGAAGAACGGACTGAAAACGAACGGTCACGTGATGCCAGAAAAAATGGCGGAGCTCCTGAACAACAATGATTGCAGTGGGTCTATCTCCAGAAGACCGTCAGGACAAGGAATACTTTTGAATGGCTAACAACATTGTTCCTCCTTGGTTTAACCGGCTTATTGTTCTTTGACGTATCTGATTTGTTTTTGAAGAATGTGGCAGCGACCATGGCTATTTTTTTGTGTTACGTCTAACATAATGTTTAAGGAGAGAAATTAAGCACGGATGGTACATTAAAGGACCACGGTGATTGCCACTTTTTCTCGACCGCCGGCGCCACTCTCCAACCCAGGGACTAACTACGTTGTCGGCGAATTGACCCGAATTTTTTACTACGTACATTTTGTAATGCATTTTTGTAGTTTGTCTTACTGCCGCTAGGTGGCTCCGGGTCCCTCTACGTCGGCAGTCAAATAACGCATTTCGGATCACCGTGCTCCTTTAAAATGTTGGTAGTCAATGTCTGGTTTATCAAATCAACTGCACGATGTTGTATGTTTTTTGTTGCCCATCACTTCATAGACAGGACCTGTATTTTAATTCCACGTTGGTTATTTGTGATACGGTTCCCTTTTTACATGAGAACGGTTGAAGCCGGCTTCGAACCATTGTTATCGTAACGAAATCAGGGCCGTATTTAGCGGGGGGGGGGGCTAGGGGGGCAGCTGCCCCCCCAGAGCCAACCAAAAAACGTGATTTTCATGCAGATTTTTGGCAAAAACCGGCAAAAAGAGGTCTTCTGCCCCCCCAGAGAGGCTTTTGCCCCCCCAGGACCAAAAAGCTAAATACGGCCCTGCGAAATCCAGCACTACTGTATTCTCGGACCGGCTTGACGTTAATTTTCTCGTTAAAACGAACCGACTGAACTGTCACGAGCCAGTTCTGCGCATGGTACTCTCACCAAATAAGGAAGAGTCACCTGCGCCACCAGGTGATGGTAGCATGATTTCACTGGTCTCAACCGACTCCCGTACATCCGCCTTCGTGTAGACTCCACGCACAAAGCCACTTACAGGCGATATGGCTTCACCTAGCTCAAGGAGATATCGGTCTGAACCGTTCTCGTGTAAAACTAGCTACGGTGTGTTCAAAACGTCAAGAAACCCCTTTGCCTTGGGAGGAACTATTTATTTGTTGCTGTTCATTTTGTAGTACCATTTTTCGTTTGGGGTCCTGTCAACAATTTCATATGCCAATCGGCAAACCAGATAAAAAGTGTTCATATGTCCACAATTCGATTAATACTTCGAACTTGATTTTACGTGTTCATTTATTAGCTTAGGAGGTGTGGCTCCATTTGTTCGCTTATTTCATGCTTCTTCCACCAGAGAAGAAAAACGAAGGCAGTCCGTTTTCCCCCAGTTTTCCGGGTACGACAACGTAAAAGTCAATTTGATCGATTTTTTACTGACCTGGATCGGACAAAATCCGTGTGCCAGTGAACCCAGTTTTAATAGAGAGTTTTCGTAGCGCCCCGAAACGCCGACGCGAACGTCTATCTTATTGTTCGCTGCTCTCTTTGTGGCGTTGAACAATGGGATTGGCGTTCGCGTTGGCGTTTCGGGGGCTTTGCGAAAACTCACTATTATAGTGGAGCAATCCAAAACGCCGAAACGACACCCAAGATGGGCCAGATTGGAAAGAGCACTCTTCACAACCTCTACGTTAT
The DNA here is from genome assembly GCA_002633025.1 of Notospermus geniculatus. Taxonomy (NCBI): domain Eukaryota; kingdom Metazoa; phylum Nemertea; class Pilidiophora; order Heteronemertea; family Lineidae; genus Notospermus; species Notospermus geniculatus. The sequence continues at coordinate 182,676 of NMRB01000756.1, read as the reverse complement.
CGGCAAGTCCTCCGTTATTACGGAGGTTTAGAAATCAAACTATAAACGTCAACAACGACAACGTTATTTTTGTACCGAAAATGCAATATATAATATGGTGTGTGGTATGAAAAATAACGTTGTCATAAAGTTTACGTTTATCGTTTGATTTCTAAACCTCCCTATTTTATTCAAAAATAACCGAGGGAACAATACACCGGTATTCATTGTGATGCAATCAGACGCGTCGGGATATCAACAGGTCGGTAAAGTTGTCATCTCGCGGCCGAAAATTCGTCACTGAGCATATCCTCCAACAGGTAGATTCAGACTTCCTTCAGACAAAAATCATCATGATACAGGTTTGACAGAAAAGAGTGTCCCAAGGAAAACTGTCCTCATCTTGCCTGACAAGCGTTCCTAGTCTCTCCTACTTTCAGCCAATATGTATGACACTGTGGAGGCCGGGGACATAGTTTGAAGGGCGAAGTGACCGTAGGCCTTGATATGTCAAGGTGAACTGTCCCAGGAACAAAAGACCCTATTGTTATATTCCAATCCCTAGCGATTGGTTTTGATAGCCATGCACCTTAATCCGTCATTAACAATAGAAACGGACGCCTTTTACTGGAGGATATTCGTTACTGTTACGTTGGTACTTGACCATTGATCTTGAAATGCCGACGGCGGCGCCATCTTGCAGAGGGTCTTGGAAGTAAAATCGTGAAGGTTGCATGCCCGGGGTTGCATGGTGCCTGATTTTATTGCCACTCTGCGGTGGTCCCCCATTCATTTACTCCTCAGCGGCCTTCACAGCTCCCCACCTTCCTGTGTGACCGGGATACCGGGGATACCGGTGTATAGGCCTACTTTCTTCAAACAAGCCGATCGAAAATTGGCCGAAATTGAAAGGTGGTTGCTCAGAGATACACTTTGACAACAGATTTGGTAGTGTGGCGTTGGGCGCCATTCGTGTCCAAGAGGCCGCAAGTTCGATGCTCTGCCTGTCACGGCGGCGTCACATTTGTGACGTTCAGCAGCAAAACCAGGCGCATGTCGCTCTGGGTTGAAACCAAATGTTTGTCAGTTTCAATACTGTACATCTGTCTATTATGAAATCTGAAACAATCTATTTCTTTCATTCTCTCCTGGTTTCATCTTACTTCGTTGAGGTTCACTTTTTGAGCGACACGCGCCTGGTTTTGCTGTGGAAGGCCACATTTACTCTTAAAGGTTACCTGAGAAGCTTTTATCGACTTCTGGTTTTCTGCGTAATACTATAGAGCATTAGTCAGGCAACATGAAACTGCAAACCGCATGAAAATCGGGTCACCCATTACAAAGTTATGGCAATTTAAATAGGACTACTACACACCCCTGACAACCATGTCAGGCAGCGGAGAACAGCACATTTGATGCCATTGGATTTTGTAAACATGCAAAAAACATCAAAATAACTCATTTAACTTGGGCAGTTGGGTGTAGTTTTGATGTATTTTTCAGTCGTACTGCAGTTATTTCCCTCAATATGGATTCTGAGGGCAATTTAGAATTTCTGGACAGCACAATTTACCTCACCCCGGGTACCTCACAAACCAGCCGCCTGGACAGCCATGGATACCAAGTTGTTTGGTTGTCAGGTAGAAACAACATCTTAAATTTGGTATAACACTGTAATTAATGGTCCAATTTTCATGCAACTTTCACTGAAATGATCTTTACTCCAACATCTTTCCAGAGAGGCTGAGTGCTGGGAAGCTTCTCAGGTAACCTTTAACTGGTCTGAAAAGGAAATGAGTGATGCGCTGTCTGAATGAATTGCCCTTTTGCTTCCCCTGAAGAGCTCATAAGAAACTGGGGTGATGATTGACGTGAAGCGCTTTGAGACCACTCGCAATGAGTAGCGCAACATGAAAACTCAACTTTACTATGAAACATATGTATGACTATGGAAAGGACGGAATAAAAACCTGAGCCGCGCCCGAGACAATGACATCCATCAGTCAATACTTTCATGGCTGTACTTTCATTAGCTGCCGGGGTTGCCACGTTTAGCGCCAAATGTCCCTTAGCATTGGTCTTGAAATCGATGTTCTGAGCGTTCACATCATGACATCCACCGACTAAAAAGGGGTTGCAAACCGAAAAATTGACTTGCGCGGGTCTGCACAAACCGGATACGGAAATGATTCAGGTATGCTAACGCATGCGTAGAGATGACAGCAACCGCTACGGCAGAAGTAAATAAATGGCGGTGTAATGGCCATTCTACTAAAGGGGAAAAATCCATTCCATCCATACTTAATCTGACACTATATATGAATTCTGATGGTGCATCTGACATATAGAGGCATTCTTCTAATCATTTAGACCGCTCAAAAGACATTTGCCTCGCTGCAAGTAAGTGAAAATGACGCTTCAAAATCGGTTGTCTCCATTGTTTTGATCGCCCATTATGTCTGACCCGATCGATGTACATGATAGTGTACACTGTGAATATCATACAGTGACGACTTCCGTGATCGCAGTTGTTGAAAAATTGTAATACCTACAAACTGTCGTTTTCTTCAGGGATGGAACTCAGGGTAGGGAACAAATATCGTCTTGGACGCAAGATTGGTAGTGGATCATTCGGGGATATATATTTAGGTGAGTGGAAAAAGATGTTTATTCACAATCACATCG
>NMRB01000756.1:146744-161344 GCA_002633025.1 Notospermus geniculatus | reverse complement strand
TGAATCAGAAGGCCCTCTAGTAGTTGTTTCTGATAGCCATTTTGTGCACCTGGACGCACAAGGAAAAATTGAATCAGAATGACCTCTCGTAGGGCAAAATTGATGCACAACCACCTCGTGTTAAACACGGACGACGACGACGACGACGGACGACGACGGACGCAGACCCACGACAAGAGCTCACCCCAGATGAGCTAAAAATGTAAATCTCTTCAATTTCAATGAGGACTAGTAAGCCCTACCGAAGAAACTTTGCCATTTATTATGGGGCCTCACACTATCTGCGTCCACTACCATACATAGAATTCCATTCAATGTACAAGTCCAAATCTTTTTTCGAAACACTGGCACGTACTTGTCCAAGGGCATCCTCAAAGTCATTCATCATGATGGGGCGAACCTGAAAACCAACATCAAGAAATCCAGAAAACATTGCACACTGCATATCTTATTTTCATTATATATACTTCAGTACCAAACGTTGCATCATTATGACGTTATCATGACGTCACTTGCATTCCTGTACATAATGCCATGGCAGCGTCATGACATCACGGACTGGAAATCCAGTCTATGGAAGCAAAATGGTTGAAGTTGAAGACAGGAACACTACATCACTACTTTGAAAAGGGTACTACTGTGAGACAACCATCAGGTCAAAATCACACGTCATGAAAACTTAGCTGTATGATCGTAGGAGAAACCACGGACCTGCTCCGGTGTAATGTGTTCAATATCGCCAAATGAGATGCTTCGTATTGGCCCGAGAGCCGCTTCTCGACACAAATTGGCCATGTCTGCACCTGAGTAACCTACAACAGAAACGGATTACAAAACAATAACAACTGCAAAGGAGCATTGATCCTTCAATACGGTAATCTAAATCAGCTCTTTACCAAGACTGTGGAGATTATTCGGGCAACAAAATTTCCAAAAAACCTATTAACGAGAACCCACCATCTGCCTTTCTACAAATCTGTTCAACTTCTTCCTCACCCAGTTGATACGTCTGCTTTGAGAGCAAGTTGTAAACAATCTGTTTCCTGGCAGGAAACTCAGGCAACTGGATGTAAAGACGTTTCACGAAACGTCTCCTTGCAGCCTCGTCGATTTCCTGAGGCCTGTTTGTTGCACCGACTACTAGGAGACGTTCATCGCCTTCAGTTGTGGCCCCATCCTGGAATAGATGATTGGAATAGCCATGTTTACTTCGTGATTGTAAACACAAGTATATCAACCTAAAATTTTCAAAGGATGTTTTGAGGCTAATAGTTGCTTAACTGCTGAATATACAGTTGAAATATTCAGCTGAGAGTCAAGCACCAAATAATGGGTCATATGGATAAAGACTGCTTTTACTTGAATTTTGCAATACAAATGCACTAGGCAATGTTGTACAAATCTGAAGTTAACCCTATAACACCTGATATAGGGTTAACCCTATAACACCTGCAGGCGCCATTGGGTGCCTCCAGGTGCTATAGGGTTAAAGCATTTGCTAGTCTTTATTCATATGACCCAATGTACAGCAGGAGGAAACTGGAGTGTGTGGAAAAAACGTGTGAGTGTCGCCCTTTCTGTCACATGACGAGTTGCCTGACTGGGGATCGAACCCGGAACCTCAGCGATGGCAGGCGCTGATGTTTCGTCTGCGCCACTCTGACAGCCCGTTGATATAAAGTATCAGGACTCGTGGACTCATGAAGAAGATTCTGACAAAAAGACAACCAAGTTGTGACTTGCAAAGATGTGAACCTCAAACAAACTTTACAGATTCGGCCAAAGTTATCCAACTGCTTCAAGGAACGGTTCTCAACAAAGACTTACTAACTGAACCAGGAATTCTGTCTTGATCCTCCTAGATGCCTCATGTTCCCCATCAGACCTCTGGCTGAGTAGGGAGTCGATTTCGTCGATGAAGATCACTGCCGGCTGATGGATGCGAGCCACGGCGAAGAGCGTACGTACCATCTTCTCCCCTTCTCCAACCTGAAGAGGACAGAAGGAATGAAGCAGAGTGATTGCGGCAGAATGGTTTGGAAGTTTCTGACATTTCAAATGCATGCCTTTACGTATGCCAAATTGAAACAAGGTGACTTTTTATAGTGTTTTTTAAAGTGCATTTAGAGTCAAATTTGTTGTTCTAATCATATAAAGGGGATGATCTTACCCATTTCGAAGTTAAAGAAGATGCACTAATACTAAAAAATGTCGACTTGGACTGACTGGCAATGCACTTGCCTGAAAATATAATGAACATTTTGATCATATCTAAGTATGGGCTGTATTCATAAAGGGTGTTTAAGACTTAGACGCGTGTAACTTCACTAAATGCACACACTTCCACCATGCATTTTTTTGACGAAGATACACGCGTCTAAGTCTTTAACACTCTTTATGAATACGGCCCTAAATCATTAAGAAGTAACAAGTACTAAGTGATACCTCCCATAAAACTGACCTGCGTTAGCAGCAAATCTTCTTATAATATAAAAGGACAACACTTCTCAATCCCTGTTGTATTGAACCTAAATGGTTAAGATTCTATCAGCATCAAATTTCAACACAGTACCGTATTTTCCTGACTATAGGGCGCACCTGACTATAAGGCGCACCCCCAATTTCACCCAAAATGTCTGATGAAATCCATACATAAGGCGCACCTCCCTATAAGGCGCAGTCCTGTCAGTGAATGCGTCAGTGTGTATTATACACATACAATGCATGGCTGCTCAGTGTGCATTGACCCAACAACAGCCAAGACAATTACAGGGTCTGATTGCCTTGTTTGAACCCATTGACATCTATCTGCAATTCTGCTGTTGGTACTGATGGATCTGGTTGTATGATTTCTTAGCTTGTTGTGACAAATTAGGCCTAACTGAAACTTCATCAGTTCACAGTTCACTGCATCATCTGTCAACCAGCACTGTGACAATGACTTTGGCTTGCATGCATCCATGCATGCTTGAATGCTTGGGTTGGTCAGTGTCTTGACACTTCTGATCAAATTGTCAGACTGGATCCGCAGATAAGGCGCACCACCCTATAAGGCGCACCCCCAATTTTAGACCCTTCTTCAAGGAAAAAGGCTGCGCCTTATTGTCCGAAAAATACGGTAAGCTTACCGATTAGGGTCTTGCCTGTTCCAGGAGGACCAAATAAAAGCAAGCCTTTTGGTGGTCCCCTCAATCCGGTAAAAATATCCCTGAACACAGAAAATATAAAAGAATATCATTAGTATAGTAGGCATAATGACCATGTACTCCACAACTTTTTCTGACAAATCCACACATTGTTTTCTGTTTTTTGAAAGATGCACCATCAGCTGGTGTTAATGACATATCCCATAAAATTAAATCATCAAACTCACGGTCGTAACATTGGCCACACTACAATTTCCTTTATTGTGGTTTTGGCAAACTCCAGTCCGGCAATATCATCCCAGGTTATAGCTGGCCCGTGGTCCATAATCTCACTCATAATCAACTCCACCATCTTTTGATCCAGGTGTTTGTATCTTTCATCCAACTCTTCATCACCACCAGAGGGAGCTTTACTAGCAGCAGGGCCAATCCTCCGCATCAATGCACCCCTACAAGAATACATAAAATTGAATTACTTGTGAATCAGAATTGAAGTCAATTTATGTTTGTAATTGAAACAACAGCCAACAAAGGAGATGCAACAGACTTCAGCTTGCCTCTTGCCTTGAAATGCCAGGAAGTCCATAGATATAGTGGGATCACACTTTAATACTATGCACCGTAATGGTTCCTCACCAAGTAGGCCTACCATTTTGGAATTCTTGCTGACAGCCCAATGAAAAGTGGTCATTAGCGACATGTAAGCTGGACTGCAATGTGGACCCACCACTACTAAGGTGAAGGTGAGCAGAAATACCAAAGGGTAACCCACCCATTATCTCTCTCTTCCTCATCTTTATTCATCACGGGTGGAACAAAACGGCTGGCTGGACCACGTCTAGAAGGAAGAGATGCACAGATACGATAAACCCGCAAACCTGAGAAACAGTGGGAAAGGGAGTTTTTATCCCCAAAGAACTGGTTTTAAAAAGAGACTGCTGCCCAGGGTTTATGATAGTGGTGGACAGCAATGATGCCAGTTCAATAAACTGACAATCAATGATGACGTCTTGCGACAATTGTCTGCTTTTGCTGGAGCTGCTCATGACTCTATCACTCCAAAAGAGCGCAGCACCTGACGGGACAGCGTCATGACGTCCCACACGTCATTTCTGAACGCATGACGTGACTCGAAAAAAAATCCGGTTGTTTCAGCGATCATGACGTCGTGAAACAATCTGATTTTTTTTTCGTCTCGCCTCAAAACATCATGAATGACGTGCGGGACGTCTTGGACGCTGTCCCGTCAGGTGCTGCACTCTTTTAGAGGAATATCCTGTATTGATTTCTCCCCATGTGTGAGATCTTTACCTTGTTCCCAGTGACTTCTTGCTCATACCGTATAGCGGTTGACCACCAGCTTTGGAACCTCCTGATGCACCACCACGCCGATTACGCCGTTGATTGTCAATGTACTATACACCACAAAATTGTAAAATAACGGTGTAAAGTCCTCTTTTATTGTAGATAAATGGAGAGAGACCCAACTGATCTTTAAAAGTGAAGTTTCAGTCAGAAGGAATACCAAGTATTAGTTACTTAAGTTGAGAACTATGTACTGTACATGTGGAAATAAAAGCTAAACCCCTGTGAACTCAAGCTGGAGCCTGTGAAAGGATGTCATGCACTTCAAGAGAATACAGCCTGTATCTTGCCATCCAAAAATTTCTGGGTAGCACGTCAGATGCAAGTCTTACCAACTCCTGTTGTGGTCGGAGCCTAGTGTAGAAGGCAGCACCAATGGTGAGCAAGAATGGTATGTTGCAAGGTTCCAGATAAAGTTGGACTTACAAGTTGTTCTTTAGCTGTTTTAAATGCATTGTACGGTTGACCCTCTCCATCATCTTCAAATGGACCTGGTCCCTGGTCACTTTGTCCCTGCTTCGGGTTCAGGTTGCCGTAGTTACCAAATGCACTGGATGATTTACATGTAGAAGCACCTGTAGAGGAAGGTAACCAAACCATTTCATTCAAGAACACTGCACAAATCTTGAAATCGCACAATTCCAAGCTAACTTGAGAGGATTCCCCATGCCACGGACTCGAAAACAATGCAATTTAAAAACATTGAATCGAGAGCTGAGCGCCAATTATTATTTCTAAAGACAACATTGGGCGAATTTAATGCACTGCAGGAGGAAACAGGAGGCCCGAAGAAAACCTGCCACAGAGAGTCGCCCCCTCTATCACATGAGTACCCAGTAGTCTTGAACGTTAGTTGGGATGTTGATATTTTTGGTGACTGGGAGGGGAATGTCGATGGTAGTCAGCTGCCCTGCATTCAGTGAGACTTTAGTGAAAAGTCTCTCTGAATGCAGGGCAGCTGACAGGGATCTGTGGTTATAAGTATTTATTAGCAAATGCAGATTTGTAGGGAAATGGAAGGGCTGGGGAGATATTCATCCTGCGAGAAAACGTTTTCAGCAAAAAAAATAAACAGAGAAACTGACACGTGAAAAAAATAAAAATTCCTATCGCAAGGCTCGAACCCGGCGCCCCGGATTCAGAGCCGGACGCTCTACCGATGCGCCAGCCGGCCACGTCATGACGGTGGCTGCTCAATAAATGTTTATAAACATATCCCAGCTACTCAACATATTTTTATGTTAATTAAAAATGACGTTGCAAATCAGAATAATCTTCCAAAAATCGCATTTCACAACATCCACAGAGCAAGTCCCCAGCAAATCTGTCAGCATATCGCTACATAATGCACCCATCTACGTTCACAGTCACTAAAAACGTGAACCAACCGTCCGGTATGTTCCATCTGAACATTAGACGCATTTCATCTATGAGTCCAATTCTATTGAGTGACCCGTGAAAAGTCTTTGGCTAGCTTCGCTGTTGGCCGCTACGCGGCGCGTTGGGCCCTTGCGTCAAGTCCGACCGGGGATCGAACCCCACCCGGAACGTCAGAAGTGACAGGGGCCGATGTTTCCAATTAAATACATGTACATGTACAGTAATTGAGGACAATTTGCTCTGATACTACAAAAGTTCACAATCAGTTCTTCACGATTCACTGCATCCGTCAACCAGCATGACAAGGCTTATTGCACCTGTTGCATGCTTGAAAGTTGAATGCTTGCGTTCGTCAGCGTCTTGACACTTTTGATCAAATTGTCGGACTGAATCCGCAGATAAGGCGCACCACCCTATAAGGCGCACCCCCAATTTTCGACCCTTTTTCGAGTAAAAGGCCACACCTTATTGGCCGAAAAGTACGGTAATTGACGACATTTGCTCTGTTACTACAAAAGTTCACAAACGTGAAAAGCAACTGCAAATGGCAATCTGTTTTGCATAGTTTACTACAAAAGGTAACAAACCTGAGTTACTTCCAGAAGGGGCAATAGGAAATGGCAGTTTACTCTGCACAGCTTTAGAGAATGAGGAGTCACATCCAGAACCTTGTTGTACTGGTCCAGATTTGGGCACTTTACCAGCTCCTGAAAACAATGGCTGACCAAGGGCGGAAGCAGAAGCCTTGTCCCAAAGGGAATTGCCTTGTCTCTGTTGAGTATTGAACGAATTGGCAGCGCCACTGTTCTGACCTTTGCCAGAAGGTATATTCCCATTCCTGAGGTCATTATTTGTTCTGGTTGGATTGTCTCTTTGAAAAAACTTCTTGGAGCCATCATCTTGGTCCCCCGTGATTATGATGTCCTCATCAGAGGGAGGCAAAAGAGCCTGAGAGAATTTCTGAAAAAGAAATTTGATGGAAAAATTCGAGGAAAATTGACTTGAGAGATGACAAAGTTGATATCTGTACTTGGCTATTTTTCATTCCTGATGTTTTATAGATTATTTGATGTCTTATTCCAAAACAACAATTGTGTCCCTATTTTGGACTCTTGTAAAAATCTTTGGAGGAAACACAAATCTGAAGATGATCTTTACAAAGAAAGGATCGTAGTAATGACCAGCAGAATTATTTTTCATCAACACATTCAATAGATATCTTGAATCTTCATGTCTAGTTCCGATGTCAAAACACATGACTAACCTTTGAATCCTGAATTAGTTTTTTGACACTTTCTAAATTGGCTACATTTTCATCAGTCAGAGATGTCTTCCAGAGATTACTCTCTGAAATATAACCCAAAATGATTACCGGTAATTTGAAGTGAATAAAGTGAAATAATAGATTTAAACGCATCATGAATAGTGCATGATGAACTTACAGAAAAAAACCCTTTCAACTCAATGCCCTCCTCCATCCAAGTGACCATGTACGGGACATATGCACAGATACTGAAGAACTGGACTTGTTTATGAAGAAGATAGTCATCTTACCATTTCTATTTCCCCTGGCAAGGGTCAAAGCACCATCAGCAAAGTTATTCAGTCCTGGAAGTGAATGAATAGGGAGATATTACAGATTTAAAGCTGAGTAGCTTCAAGGTCAGCAACATCTCTCCTCATTATATCACCACCTAAAACCTATAGGTCAAGCATTCAGGCTCTCTTACAGCCCTGAGGAACATTTTAGGGAAAAATTAGGGATTTTTTTACTTAAATTTTAGGGACTTTTAGGGATAAAATGGCTTGAAAATAGGACATTTTAGGACAGAATTATGAAGATTTATGCACAGATGATGTAGGCCAGGTGCTCTTCAAAAAGTGTATTCACACTTACCATTAGGCCTATAGGCCAAATCATGATCAAAATGGTCCCCTTTTGATGGAGCCATGCTTACAGCAAAAGCTTACCCAAGTGCGGATCCAGGATTTTTAGCTGAGGGGTGTGAGCAGCGCCGAGGGCGGTTGTAGCAGGCGGGGGCCAAAGATTCCCATGCCGACGGGGGGTCTGGGGGGTCCTCCCCCAGAAAATTTTGAGATCTAGAAGGCCGTATAGACGTGATTTCCTGGCATCTCAGAATCAAAATAGAAGCTTTATAATTCTTGTGTTTTTGCTTATTGTCACAAAGTATTGAAGAAAAAAAACAATTGGTGGTGGCGAGCAGGGGGGTTACGACCCCCAATCCCCCTCTGGATTCGCGCCTGGCTTATCTCTTGTAGAATTACCTACATCAGATATGTAGTTATAATGAAATCACGTGGGGATGCACTGCATTGTAAGGTCTACATCTGAAGTTGAATCCAGGGACAGCGAAGACTGATGGAATCCAGAGCATCTTCAGATGTAGTCGCGAATGCCGTGCACCTCGACGCTGCTTCGACGTCATCAGCGCGTGCAGAAGAACATGGAATAAGACAAAAATTAGGGATATTTAGGGAGAATAGCCCAAAATGGATGTAAAATTAGGGATTTTAGGGAGATTGAAAAAAAAGTAGGAATTCTAGGAATTTTAGGGCCGTAAGAGAGCCTGAGCATTTGCACTGGATATCAGGTCTATCTCCTTCATTCAGAATACCAGCGTTCTTCATTGCTAAAGCAAATGTGTTTTTTACCATTTCTTTCACAGCAAAATGTGCTTTCAACAATTTCTTGCAAAAGAAAATGTGTTTTTAACTGTTGAGTGTCCCTTTCAACCACGAATATCAGTGGACACTACCCGGTAATTGAAATAAATTTATCAGTAGGTCTATACTGATGACTNTTGGCCGAAAGGAGAGGCGAGTGTGCCTGATGCCAAGTGGGATGCCCCCTTTTTGCATCCATGCCTGGGTAGTATAAAACAACAGATCTTCATCTTGGCATTCTCCAGCAAGCAGATCATTGTCTAAACGTGTAACGAAACGACAAAACGCATGTAACGAAATGACCAAATGCATGTAACGAAACGACCAAATTCGGGTAACGAACTGACGGTAAGAAAAAGGCCATGATGTAACGAAACGACCTGATACCGGCCTATTAGGCCTAGCTATCAGCATGCATGCATGATGCACTGGATTATCTGCAGTGCAATGCATGCCATGGCATGGCAGTGAGCAGTGCAGTGAGAGCAGCTGCAGCTAGCTGGGGGCCTCTGGCAGCAGGGTGCTCAACTGTCAACATTTCAACATACTTAAAACATTGAAAACATGAACTGACATGAGAGATATGTCGAGATGAAACGATTTTAGACACGAAATGCCATGAACATGATGAAAGCGAAAAGCATGCAAGCATGAAAAGCGCCATCATCTGCTACACAACAGAAGTACCACCTGATAATCTCACTGGAGGCGAGATTTTACAGTACATTATACACGTATTCAACCCAGATCCCAGATCCCATTCCTAACTTCCACCAGGTGGCGTGTGAGAGGGGAGAGAAAAAGTTGGGTTTCGCGGAAGATATCAAAAATCTAGTATTTAAACTGCAACTTGCAGTATTCTGGATTGTTCTTTCACTGCAGGTATTTAGAAATCAATAATTTCAAATACTGTACCTATCCAATTTCTCAAATCCGAAGATTAAGAGGAAGGCGATTATGAGAAGATGGGCTCCTTTTCTTTTCCCATGTTTCCTCGCTTCCCAATCACATCATCATGACATCATCATCATCCATGCATCTAATCTCTCAGCACACCGTGAAACCCATAGGTCTAGGCCTATATAGGCTAGGGCGTGCTTGCTCTCAAGAGGCCCAATCTGCATGGGGTGACACTCAGAATTCCTTTAAATAGGCCTACGGTTCATAAGAAGACTGGAATACACCGGAATCCGCCGGAATACACCGAAATACTGCCAAAAACACAATACAAAAGGTTTATTTTCACTCTGATGCTGTAGCTATGGTATTTATTAATGGATACGAGGCAGATACGGGCAAGATCAGCCTCAAAATCCACGCAGACACAGTGGGCCATATTCATAAAGGGTGGTTAGCCTAATCAGCGTACAAATTCTGCATTACACAGGTTAAAGGCCTGGAAAACTATCGTCTGATGTCTGTATGTTGCTTCACCAGAGGCGTTTAAGTGCAGGATAATCACACGCGTACAACTTCCCCGCGTTTAAGTGCAAGAGGACAAAGGAAAAGTTAAACGATCAGGCAGGCTTGTCTAGAATTTGTCCAACACTTTCTTTTGTCCTCCCACGCTGAGACGCAGGAAAGTTAGACGCGTGTGATTATCCTGTGGGTAAATGCTAGAGATCAGGCAGCATACAGAAGGCAGAACAATAGTTTTCTAGGCCTTTAACATGTGTAATGCAGAATTTGTACGCTGATTAGGCTAAACACCCTTTATGAATATGGCCCAGTGTTTTCCCTGGGATTTAGTTGAAACGTGACGGTCGCCTGGCGCGCGAAGCGCGGCAGCCGAGGCGCGTAGCGCCGAGCGGGGGGGGGGTACGCGAGGGGGGTGCCCCCCTCGCCTAGAAAATTTTTGATTCTAGAACACTGCAAGACGCCATTTCCGTGCCCGAAAACGCAACGCAGTACTAACTTTCTTGACGGACCGAAGCGCGCGCAATGAGCCGAGCGCCATCTATGAAATCTCGTTGGCAAGTTTATGAACTAGACAATGCTAGACGGGTGGTAAAGGTAGTATAATTGGACCGATCCATTATCGTTGTTGAAAGGGGTGTGTAACAACCATCGTCGGTATGAAAACAAGCGTTGGGAGTGCTGAGATAATGCGTGTCGGCCGATTTTTTTTGCGTGACGGTGGATATTTTAAGCGTGGCGGTTCCACTACGTAGATTTTNTTCCATTGAGCCAAAAGTCCGGACGTTAGGCTCGAGGGCCTAACACCGTCTTAACCTACAACACTCCTCCCCCTCTTACCCTGAGATCCTTACCCGCGACTTACGGTAGCTATCATATCTGGTCAGACTCCCTCTGTCCAGAATGATCCATGCACTCTAAAGACAAGGATATTGTCAAAGTAAGATAGAGAGGAAACGATCCTGCCGACAACGCCAAATGTCGTAGACCGCACCGGGGCTCGATCCCGGGTCTCCCGCGTGCAAGACGGGCGTTCTTCCATCGAGCCAAAAGTCCGGACGTTAGGCTCGAGGGCCTAACACCGCCTTAACCTACAACACTATGATACATTGCCTCACTAATAATAATACTGAAAAGAAGCCTTTTAACCCTGTTTTCGGCGATATTTTGGTGTATTCCGGCGTATTTTGGCGTATTTCGGTGTATTCCGGTCTTTTTACGGACCCCTTTAAATACCTTTAAATACTTGGTATCTGGTATAACTTACATGTAGGCTTGTTCCATCCATACCGGTAGTCATAGAAAAGGATGTCAGCTTGTTGTGTTTATCATTCATTCGTGCATGTTGTTTTTCCACGTTTTCAGTAGCTATCATTCCATTGGCATTGGTCATCATTCTTTACCCCGGCACCAGATATTAGAACGGCATTGCACAGGACTGCTGAGGACAATGGATTATGACAGGAAAGACAAAGGTAGCTGATTATCATAGTAACTTGGATGTAAAGTGAAAGTAATCAACTAGGCCTAGGCCTAGGCCTATGGAAAGCTCTGAGGAAACTGAAGTAATTGATCAGGGATCAAAGTTCATATTCTGAAAAAGCTGACTTTGGTCGAACAGGCCAAAAATCAAGTCGCACACAATACAAAATGCATTAGGACATCAAATTTTTGGGACGCACAGAGCAAAATCCAGGTCGCATTTTCAAATGGTCATGAACTTTGAACCCTGTTGATGTTTGAATGAAGTCTGAAATGACGAAAAGTTCAATTGATATCCTAACATTTTCCACTCAACAACTTTTTGCTCTTCTACATTTGCAGCAGCAAAGGAGGATTTTATCCTGCGTATGACTGAGCGTCTTATAACAAGTATAACCAGAGGAGATTATCAAGGATATTGGTAAGTTTATCCAGAGATGATAAGTGGCAGAGGAAGCAGATCTAGAGCAGATAACTCCATCTCCATGACATTTTCTGCAGATTCAAGTTAAAACCTTTTTTTGACACAAGCTAGTTTGCTGAGTGTCAGCGACCCCCCCAAAGATGAAATTCATCTAAACTGTATTCTGTCTTTCAGTGAGTTGACCGACCCCCATCTCACAAGTTTTGAACCCGAGGCATACAGTAACCTAGTCACTGGTATGCCTTTCCATAAATTTTATTTTGATAACGGTAGGTAGTGTTGATGCCTAACTCCCAAGTATTTCATTGCTGAGAGCCTGAAGTACTAGTCCCACATATTTAATGCTGAAAGTGCCATTTTGACATAGCACAACTTCGGTTTATGAGACGTGGGGCTGAATGAGAAAAACATGTACAACCTTCAAATTCATTACATCTTGTCCACCACATGTATCATAGGGAGCCCTGATAGCCGAGTGGTTATCGTGTCCACTCAGCAAGCGGCAGGTCCCGGGTTTGTATCCAGCCCGGGCCATATGGGATTTCATTCCTGGCTCTTCACATCCGTCACATGGGACAGTAAGCCATGGCGCCTTGTACTTTGTTTCTTTGCAAGGGCAAGTAAAAGACCCCATCCAAGTGAGGAACACGAGTAGCTTGAGATGGCCTCCTCCGTACTTACCAGGACCAATAATGCTATGGCTTTGGCCCTGACGGAAATATCAAATACATGTATCATATACAGTGTATGTTTTTCTTCTTTCAGTTTTATCAAAACCTCATCCTGGAACTAAGATCAAGACACACATACTTAGCCACAAAGTACATTTACTTGGTGATAATGCAGCATGTATTGCATATGTCAGGTTAACACAGTTTATGGACAGGTAATTGGGAGTTGTAAATGTCATTCTGTCATTGTCAGTTCTTTCTTAAGCTTGGAATCCACTGCTGATTTTCTGCGTTGCGACTTGCTTTGCAACCTGCTACCTGCGATTGAATACGACTGCAAGGAACTGATACCGGTCGCTAACTGATTGCCGATTGAAATTGACTACAACTTCGCCATTGGTGGAAATCACGTCTAGCGAGTCCACTACGGCAATCGTGTGCCCAGTTGCAACACAACGCAGTTGCGAAAGCGCAATGCAAAATCAGCTTGAAAATCAATGGTGGATTCCTAGCTTTTGGGTTATGTGATTTAGACAGGGCCTGTCTGCATTCAAGCTCTTGAATACATGCATTGCTGTTGGTCACCTCAGAATAGTGAACTGCTTGAAATTTTCTGCCCTTGTTACTTGGAGAAAACTAAGGGTCGTATGCACCAACAAAGGTTATCTTGAACTCAGGTTGGTCCACAACTTGTCAATTGTTCAGGTTTGCCAGGGCATGATGTGACAATGGAAAACTTGTGGCCCAACCTGAGTTCAAGATAATCTTCATTGGTGCATACAAGTTCATCGACATGATGATAAAATGTGTGCATATTTCTGTTTCCAGAGACCACATTGCCAGAACTATGCAGTCAGAGGAAACACGAATTTGGTGTCGGAAAGATCATAAGTGGGTAAACGTTCACTTTCATCGTTCTGGCTCCACATCAGCACCGCAATCCTAGAGGTCACGATCAGCATTTACTAGTAGATGATGAGTCCTATAAAGCCACAAATCTGATCTGATCAATATGTCAGTGAGTGGTAATCAATAATGCTGACTGATGAGGACATTGTGAATAATTACCACTGACACCGATATCAATTAAAATGGGTATCAAGGCGAGCATTTCCTTATTAGTAGTTTCAAGAGCTTTTTTGGGGAAAATACATCATTGGAGAACAGCAAAAATATGAAAAGTAAATATCTGTTATTCTGTTTTTCATTTCTATCACAAATTGCAATTTTTTCATATAATTCATATATTTATATACATATTCATATATATGTACAGCTGTGGAAAAAATTATTAGACGACTTCTGTTGTTTCCACTCTTTTTCCTTTACATAAAGTCCCACAAAAACTCCTATTTACCCTTATATTCCACTGGTGAAGGTTGAGCAAAATATTGTTAAATGTTGTTTAAGTTCCAACACAAAATATTAATATTGCTTGCAGAATGATGAGAGAGTTTGTGTTACCTACCGGTATTTTAGAGGAAAATGAGTGAGTCAGCCAGAGGCGTTCTAGTAATTTTCTCCAGAGCTGTATATTTTAATATTTTACCACTTTAGAATGCATTTTACAGTGCAAAATCTGTATCTATATGATCAAGATGAACAGATAATGGTTTGTACGAGGTATAGGACGAATCGGCGACTAACTTTGAGATGAATTCTTCTAACTCATTTATTAATGAATTATGTTCTGAAAACATACAAAGAAAGAAATAGCACTAAAATTGACACACAACGTGATAATATACAGGAAGTCAACTTCCAGATTTTGCAAATTTTCGACCCCAACCGGGGTCTTCTTCAGGCTGGCACTTAACAGTACAAGACTCTAGAATAGACTGAGCTGAGTCCCTGAAGTAGATCTAAATATCCCTGCAAACAAGATGAGTGAGCAATTAAGAAAAGAATAAGGTCCAAGCCCCACAAGGTTGCTGGACCTGAAAGGGTGTCTGTAATAAATGGATGGCTGGTTGAGCTGAAAGAAAAGAGATTAATCAATTAAGGCAAGTGTGAATTCCTATACAAAACATG
>NMRB01000756.1:77268-137292 GCA_002633025.1 Notospermus geniculatus | reverse complement strand
CAATACAATTTGCACAAACCTAGACAAAAGGAAGCATACGTGTCTTGTATTCCTGGACGCTAGCAAAGCCTTTGATCGTGTGTGGCATGACGGTCTGATCTTTAAATTGAAACAATATGGGATTCAGGGTTCGCTTCTGAGTTGGTTTTCTGACTATATATCCAATAGACAACAAAGAGTAGTTCTGAATAACACATCCTCTTCCCTTTGTAGAATTAATGCTGGTGTACCTCAGGGTTCTGTTTTAGGGCCTCTCCTGTTTCTTGTCTATATCAATGATATACATGAAAATATAATAAGCGGTGTTCGAATCTTTGCTGATGATACCTGTATGATTCACTCCTCATATAATATACAAGAGCTTGAAACTGTTATTAATAGAGATTTGATCCACCTAGATAACTGGGCAAACAATTGGTTGGTAAAATTTAACGTCTTAAAAACTGCTGCCATGTTTATCTCTCCATCAGCATTATCTCTTCCACCAAACCTAGTCTTACAAGGCAATCCTATTTCTTTTGTCGAACAGCACAAGCACCTTGGAGTCACTCTAAATAATAAATGTAAATGGTCAGACCACATTAATAACATCATTAGTTCGGCTGCTAAAAGAATAAATATCCTTCGCAAACTTAAATTCATACTTAAGCAGCCAACATTAAACACACTTTATATTAGTTATGTCCGACCAATCCTTGAATATGGGTCGGTTGTCTGGGGAGGTTGCACTAAGGCAGAGGCCGACAAGCTTGAAAAGACACAACTTGAGGCTGCCAGGGTTGTCACGGGTCTAACACTTTTTTCTTCTAGAAATTCATTATACGCCGAGACGGGATGGCAATCATTAGAAACTAGACGCCAAATCAGGGCAACTTCTCTTATGTACAAAATCCAACACGCAATGACCCCTGATTACCTTATTGACTTACTACCTACAACTATCGCAGATACACAACCATACTATCTAAGAAGTAACCCCAATATGACAATCCCCAATACTCGGCTCAATATAACCAAGCAATCCTTTATCCCTGCAACTATAGAGCTCTGGAATCACCTAGACATATCAGTTCGTGAATTATCCACTTTTCCGCAGTTTAGAAATAAGGTTATTAGGTTATTCAGCAACGACAATCAACCACCGTATTTTTGGCTGTCTTCTGGAAGTCGTGTGGCCTCAGTTTACCTGTGTCGTCTTCGTAATAGAAGCAGCTGTCTTAATGGTCACCTCTTCTCTTGTAATCTTATTGAAAACCCCTCTTGTAGATGCGGAGCCCCCTTCGAGGGCACCGCTCATTATCTCTTGAATTGCCCTCAATTTATGGAAGAAAGGAATACACTTTTTCGTGAACTCGCTTGGCTTTCGGATATTACTGTTAACATCTTATTACGGGGTGACCCTCAATTAACTTCACATGAAAATATGATAATTATGAAAAGTGTTCAAAAATATATTCTCCGCACGAAACGACTTGTACCTTTATCTCATACTGAAGAATAATTTAATACGGTCATTCTGATTTATCGGCTCGTTTAATTACCCACTACGGGCATTACTTATTTACAATTGCATTGAAGTCTACATGATGAACGGACAAAGGGACCTTCCATCTCACCCTATCCACCTTGCCACCTGCTGTATCTAAATTTGTTTATCTATTTGTTAGTTTATCCATATTTTCTTTTCTGTTCAATTTATTTGTATACAGGGAGAGAACTCTGTAAGTTATTAAACTTTTGTTCAATCCCTTTTCATTTCTGAAATAAAATATGTTTAAACTAANTGAACGGACAAAGGGACCTCCCATCTCACCCTATCCACCTTGCCACCTGCTGTATCTAAATTTGTTTATCTATTTGTTAGTTTATCCATATTCTCTTTTCTGTTCAGTTTATTTGTATACAGGGAGAGAACTCTGTAAGTTATTAAACTTTTGTTCAATCCCTTTTCATTTCTGAAATAAAATATGTTTAAACTAGATGGCCGCCATTACCATAAAGTGACCACATCTCGCTTGTTATTAGGCTAGAGCCATGATTCTGGCATCTACCCCTAGGTTTTAGGGGTCAATGATCAATTTGAGACCATCAGAAATAACATTATCAGTTCAGTAAATGAAATGGTCCATGGACCATGTGCACCTGTGTGTGGGTGAATGTCCCAGAATAACAGATGACAATTGCCTGTTCAAGTGTACACATGACGCACATGAAGGCTACAAAGATACGTCCTTGTTCAAGTTCAGAACATTCTAGCTCCGGTAGTAAAGCCCCGGTCACATATCCACTCCGGGGCCCGTACGGCGAGTAAAAACAGACATTTTGGCCAATTTCTACGGTGCCCAGTTTGATCCAGCCTACTTTCCGCCTATCTATTGAGGCGATTTCGGCATGATTCATCTTAGATCCAAAGTTCAGTCTCTAAAATCCGCAGCAAGCCGCTGGGTGGGGAAAATCGTACGGAGCCCGGTGCATTTGTGACCTAGGCTTTAACGAGCTATGGGCCAACACCCAATTTCCAATATAGCCGTCTGGTGGCCATATTTGAAGTCTGATCAGACCGAAGTTCGCCACAGACATAGAGGGCACCTAGATACATCACTACACCTAATTTGAACAATCCAGGACAAATAGCCATGAAACGTGCCGCCCAACAATAAAATTTCGAACTTTGACCTCTGTTACCTTGAAAATTACGTCAAATCAAAAACCCGGGTGATATGTCATGCATACTCATCAGTTGTACCTACGATAAAAATTTGGTGATGATCCGATCAACGGTTAAGGCGAAACTGCACTTCAAAGGGTTTTGTGTGAAGTTTGAAGTCAATAGCTACAGTGGTTCACCATCAGTTTCCAAACAGAATGTACTGTAGTTCATTGAATAGTCATTAGATGGCTCCATTTGAAATGGACAAAAAGTGCAATAACCAACTTATTATTCGACGGATCATCACCAAATTTGTATCATAAGTACATCTAATGCAGATACCGGTACATAATATATTATACGGGGGTTCACGTTGAACAACGTTTATCGGTCACACAGGTCAAAGGTCCATTTTCCAAAATGGCTGCCTGGCAGCGGACTATCAAGTCCGATCACGCTGAAATTTGCTGTACACATGGAGGCTACAAAGATACATACTTGTCCAAGTTCAGAACATTCTAGCTCTGTGACCTTGAAAATTACGTCAAATCAAAAACCCGGGTGATATGCGTGTATCCTCATAAGATGTACCTACGATAAAAATTTGGTGATGATCCGACCAACAGTTAAGGCGAAACTGCACTTTATACGTTTTGTGTTTATCCCCCTGGTGGCCAAGCGAGGAATCAGATCGGACCGAAACTTGGTGTCTGAGGTCATCTCACCAAGGGGTATAATGTACCAAGTTTCAGATCAATAGATAGCCCCAGCGGTTACAAAACGTGCCCTGCTAATGGTCAACGACGACGGACGACGACGCCGGACGACGAACGCTGCACCATCGTAAGAGCTCACCAAAGGTGAGCTAAAAATCCAATATGGCGGCCAAGATGGCCGCCGCACCATTTTGGGTCATCCAAAAGTGAATTAACAAGTCATGCACGCTTCCATTTAATTCATTTTCTACCAGCTCCAGTTATCTCTTGTAAGTTATGTACTTGTTTCACACTAAAGGAAAATGAATGAATGATGTCAGTTGGGCCTAGGACCTCAGTGCTGCCACCTACACTTTGGAAAATGAATGAATGATGGATGTCAGTAGGTCCTAGGACCTCAGTGCTGCCATCTACACATTTGATTAAAACGAAGACACCCCCCCCCCAATTTGACTGATCATGCAACATTAATTTACTCAAATGAACCTCTTGAAAAGTTAATTCACGTTTGGATGACCCAAAATGGTGCGGCGGCCATCATGGCCGCCATATTGGATTTTTAGCTCACCGGGGTGAGCTATTACGATGGTGCAGCGTCCGTCGTCGTCCGTCGTCCGTCATGTTCCGTTAGCAGGGCACGTTTCGTAACCGCCAGAGCTATTGATCTGAAACTTGGTACATATATACCCCTAGGTCAGATGACCCATGACACCAAGTTTCGGTCCGATTCGACTCTTAGCTTCGCCACCATGTGGCGGAAACCGAAAACACAAAAAGTGCAATAACTCCTGAACTAATGATTAGATCTTCTCCAAATTTTTATCATAGGTGTATCTAATAAGGATACATAACATACATAACGGGTTTTTGATTTGACCTACTTTTCAAGGTCACAGAGGTCAAAGTTCGACGAAAGTGACGAACCTGCCACAGTTCGTCATTATTTCACCAAGCGACTTCATACCACAGGCGGTCGTCTAGACGGGCACCAGTTTACTACAATGCCTACGCCCCTACCCATGCATGACGTCATGACGCCCTGCCCTGTACACAAACAATCAAGAAAGGCCGGTCACAAAAAAAATACACCCACAAACTCATCAAAATTTCGATAACTTCAAACCTGCCAATTCGCTTATCAGGCGATCAAATGAGTGTTTAGTCCTTACTTCATCAACTCATATGGTTGTCACAGCGTAATGTTCCTCAGAAAGATGGAAATAGTAGCGATGAAGTGGACTGACACAAACATGACAAAACCTCTCCCCAGAATGTTGATGATTTCCTCGTTCGGCGTCAGTCGGAAATGCGTTCTTCATTTTCATTGGTCGGAGAAATAAAAGCCCCACTCGCAACGAGCAATGTCAAGCACATGACGTTGTCTGCTCCTGTACGACGTCAAGATGACTTTGTTGCGTTGTCTGCGGACGACGTCATCTTGACGTTGCGCGTGGCGAGTGGGGCTTTTAGTTTTCCCGAGTGACGCCGAACGGGAAATCGTCAACATTCTGGGGAGAGGTTTTGTCATGTTTGTGTCAGTCCACTTCATCGCTACTATTTCCATCTTTCTGAGGAACATTACGCTGTGACAACCATATGAGTTGATGAAGTAAGGACTAAACACTCATTTGATCGCCTGATAAGCGAATTGGCAGGTTTGAAGTTATCGAAATTTTGATGAGTTTGTGGGTGTATTTTTTTTGTGACCGGCCTTTCTTGATTGTCTGTGTACAGGGCAGGCGTCATGACGTCATGCATGGGTAGGGGCGTAGGCATTGTAGTAAACTGGTGCCCGTCTAGACGACCGCCTGTGCTTCATACAGGGGTACCTTTAAAAATACCAAGTCTCGGCCCGATTGGGCATCCAGTATGGCCGCCAGGTGGCGTAACCTGAAAATCAAGTAACTGCTATTACTCAGGAATGACTTGAGGTAGAGTGCTCAAATTTGGTTTTTACGTCCCTCTAGATGACCTTTACATGCATGTCGAATTTCGGCCTGATTTGACTTCCAACATGGCCACCAGGTGGCGTAACCCAAAAATCATCAAAGTGCTGTAACTCAGGAACGACATAACCCAAAGTGCTCCAATTTGCTATGTGGCACCCTGCAGATGACCTTTATGTGCATGTGAAGTTTCGGCCTGATCAGACATCCAATATGGCCGCCAGGTGGCATAACCCGAAAATCATCAAAGTGCTGTAACTCGGGGACGACTTGACCCAGATTGCTCATCCCTCTGTCATTAGACTGTTATGTCCAATCCGGTGAGCACATGGTCCATGGACCATTTCATTTCTGAACCGATATTGTTATTTCTGATAGTCTCAAATTGATCCTTGACCCCTAAAACCTAGGGGTAGATGCCAGAATCATGGCTCTAGCCTAAATAATAAGCGAGATATGGTCACTTTATGGTAATGGCGGCCATATTGGATTTTTCGCTGAACCGATAATCTCATGTTGTTTCTGATGTTCTCAAATTGATCCCTGACCCCTAAAACCTAGGGGTAGATGCCGGAATCATGGCTCTAAGCCTAAATATTAAGTGAGATATGGTCACGTTGGCGGCCATCTTGGCGGCCATATTGGATTTCTCGCTGAACCGATAATCTCATGTTATTTCTGATGGTCTCAAATTAATCCTTGACCCCTAAAACCTAGGGGTAGATGCCAGAATCATGGCTCTAGCCTAAATAATAAGCGAGATATGGTCACTTTATGGTAATGGCGGCCATCTTGGCCGCCATATTGGATTTTTCGCTGAACCGATAATCTCATGTTGTTTCTGATGGTCTCAAATTGATCCTTGACCCCTAAAACTTAGGGGTAGATGCCAGAAACATGACTCTAGCCCAAATAATAAGTGAGATATGGTCACTTTATGGTAAATGGCGGCCATCTTGGACGCCATCTTGAAAAAACACGTTCCGGGGCTCAGATTCTCTTAAACTTTTTTTATGTTGTTTATGACCACTAACACCACCCAAAACCATTGAAAAATGTTTTGTTACAATTTGTTGGGGGTCAACCCATCAATTGACCTGACTAAAAACCCTGAAAAGAGCCTAGATTTTGACTTTCGTGGTCAATCTCTGGTAACTAGGATTTGACTTCATAAAATTATCGGCATCACCATTGGATAACATAATTCAATTGTTGCCACGCACAGATTTTGCCAGTTTGGCAGTAATTAGCATAAAACCAATATGGCTGCCAATTTGGGCACATCAATGTACAGGTAACTTTAAAATGGCTCACCACAGACCCTACAAATGTATTATAGTCAGATAGGAATATGCCCCTTAGAATCGCAATAAGCATGGTTTCGGGTTGCTATGGCAACGTCTTAGCTGTTAATCCAACATGGCTGTCATTTAGAAGTATATAATGTACAGGGAACTTTGAAACGGCTCACCGCAGACCCTATAAATGTATTGTAGTCAGATAGGAATATGCCCCTTAGAATCTCTATTAGCATGGTTTCGGGTTGCTATGGCAATGTCTTAGCTGTTAATCCAACATGACTGTTATTTGGGCATCAAGACACATTTTGAGACCAAAAATATCCAGAGTAAAAGAACCTGGGAATGGATTGCTCTGCTGTGTCGGGAGGGAGAGGGGGTTCGGGATGGTGTAGGCCTATTTGGTTTCTCTACAGGAGTTATTGCACTTTTTGTGTTTTTGGTTTCCGCCACCTGGTGGCCAAGCTAAGAGTCGAATCGGACCGAAACTTGGTGTCATAGGTCACGTGACCTAGGGGTATATATGTACCAAGTTTCAGATCAATAGCCCCAGCGGTTACGAAACGTGCCCTGCTAACGGAACACGACGACGACGACGGACGACGCCGGACGACGGACGCTCCACCATTGTAATAGCTCACCCCGGTAAGCTAAAAATACTCATATTTACATGTATCGCCCCGTCCGTGCCTAAAATCAGCACCGTGCCTCTCAAATTATCCGTCCAGGCAAAACAACATCAACATCAGGTATTTTACTCTGTGTAACCTTGGAGGAATTCAATTCCTACAAGGTGTAACTGTGCCCAGCATATTTGCTTGCCCAATAGCCAAACGTGCTGAATAATATTCATTAGGAGGTGCCACATGCTTGCCAAATAGGGACAGTTTTCAGCATTAGATGGCAAGCATGCTTGCCAAATAGGGACGAAAAAGGGAACTGCTTGGCAAGCATGCTTGCCAAATAAACCCGGCCAAAAGTGTAAGGGAACAAATAGCAATCAGAATGATAATCATGATAATTTCTTCCTACTCTTCGCTGCGCAAACGATTTGAAGGTGATAAAAATTGTTTCATACCTGAAGCTCAGCGTTTTTAATCTCCAATTCTTTTTCAGTCTCTGTAGCCTCGTAATCTCCTGACTTTTTCTGCAGTTTGGAGAGCTCCTTTTCCAGCGACTTTATTTCTTCATCCTTTCCATTTAATAAAATCTGTGCATATGGTGTGATGGTATTCTGCAAGAGGTGATTGTAGTTTGGAGATGACGAAAACGAACCAGGTACAGAATAAACGAAATACACATGAAACATTTCAGAAATTGAGGATAATTCTGATGCAACACACTGCCAGGACTGACAACATGTAACATGCGTATTTGTGAAAGCTACATTTGCATCATTTTTTCTTTGAAAGTTACCTCTAGACGCTGAGCCAAAACCTGAAACTAAGGATGAATGAAGCTGACCAAATACAAGTAGACTGGAATATCTAAGGACCCGTACCTCACGTTCCTTATTTTTCTTCATGGTTTCATTCAATAGTTCCTTGTGTTGTTGAGTCAACTGTTCCATCAGCTCTGTGCTACACCTGACCTGCCTTTCTTTCTCATTCAGTTGGTTGGATAGCATCTTGATTTGATGGACACGGAACCCAAGCTAAAATCAAATCAGTAGAAAGGAAATTTGTGATTTAATAGGATCGATATTACCGGTGTTCTTCCAGTAGACAGCATTTCTGTAACACAAGTTAGTTTACCATTCTTGGTGTTGGTAGCCAGAGTAGGCTGAGGCTACGGTACCACTGATTCAAGTCGTATTTAATTTGTAGCTGTCGAAGTTCTGAAGAGACCATCATAGGCCCTACCTCTCCCTCCATCAGGGCAATATTTTCATTTGCAGCCTGCAGAGCCTTCTCTGTGTCGTCTTTGTTTTTTGCTGAGTTGAAATATCCTGCTGTAATCCAGACAGTGCAGACTTGATTTCAGTCAGATGTGTCTGTTGTTGGTTTACTGTTGTGCTAATATCCCTGCCGATTGACAGCTCCTGCAATATATAATACAGGTAATAATAATGTAATAATGTTAGTTCTTACATTATTACCCCCAGCTATAGGTCTGGGCATTCCAATTAACTTTCTCCACTCCCCTGGGAGTATTACAGTCCCGGCAGCTGATTTCAGCGCTCTTGGACTAACATTCACATAGACTATCACTACCAGCCAGGTACCCCTTTTACACCTGGGTGGGGTGAAGCAAGTGAGGCAAAGTGACTTGCTCAAGGTCACAAGCGAGCGTGTTTTTTTTCTTGGTCAGGACTGGGAATCGAACCCGGGATCTTCTGCTCAGAAGTTCGTCTCGCTAACCACTACACCACGCCGCTCCCCATAATAATGTGTCATTGATTGATTTGGCCTATTGAATATATTATTCTCATGGAATACAAATTTAGGCAATCTCCAAAGGAAACAAGCACAGCATTGAACGTCCCCCGTCGCCCAAGGTGCAAGTCCGACGGTCATGTGTTTTGAAGATTCCGTTCAGAATTAAAGGCACAATCACAGTTTATGTGATTCGGCTTTTGGCCCCCTGGTGGCAAAGTGGAGAATCAGATTTGGTCGATTCTTTGACGCGACACACCGTTGGCTCATTATACATGTACACCCTTAATCAAAAGTAAATGCACAGCTAATAAACTTAAATATTTCCCAAAATCTTCAGCGGAACAACCTTTGCTTTTCACGGCAGTTATTTAGGGCATCAAGACACATTTTGAGACCAAAAATATCATGATCTTGCATGAGTTGTATTTTTGACAAAAGTTTGAAATTTCCATAAAAAAGTGTGATTTTCAATCGCATATTTTTTAGAAGTGAAACCAAAGCCTGTTTGTTTCCCAGCAAAATTATTTTTTCAGGTTTAAAAAATTCCGTGCTGAACAGAAGTTACAGAGCATTTTCCAAAATGAATTTCGTTTGGTTTTCCAGTCAAGTCAGGGCTATTCCTTCCGTCTCATTTAGATCTACCCAGCCTGCTGAATATTGTGAATAGGCCTATTCATGGCCTAGTCAACAAAAGTTACTCCTGATGACACTACATCGAGTTATCCAAGGCCAGGCGGTCTTTTGTGTGAGATGAGTGCTGGTGTCACCTTTCTTAATTCCTCCTTACAATTCCCTACCAATGAAGGCAGGAGAGCCTACGTAACCTCTTATGGAATTGACGCCATTTACTAACTTGACCTACGATGAATGGGACTTATTATTCCGTGAGCTTGGTCTTGGGACAATAAGGAAAGGTCGACTATAAAATAAGACTTGAACTGTTGACTGGAGTTTCGACTGAAACGTTCGAATAAATTCTTCATAATTACGAAATGGAAGCTCCAATTGGAAATTTGAAAATTCATTCGTTTATAGAAACAGGAAAGCTTTAAAATGACGTTGGTTTCACTTCAAAAAAATATGCGATTGAAAATCACACTTTTTTATGGAAATTTCAAACCTTTGTCAAAAATACAACTCATGCAAGTTCATGATAAATTTTTGGTCTCAAAATGTGTCTTGATGCCCTAAATAACTGCCGAGAAAAGCAAAGGTTGATCCGTTGAAGATTTTGGGAAATATTTAAGTTTATTAGCTGTGCATTTACTTTTGTAGGGTGCACTTTGTAAAATCCACAAAAGTTCCCTTCCGCTCTGTAACTTCGGAACGACTGAACATTTTGGGTTCATATTTGGTAGAGGGATGTACACCCTTAACAAAACAGGGCTGAAAATCAATTCAAATATTAAAATCCTATGATATGTTATGTACCTATGCTAGCTGAGCCTACCATAAAAATTTGATGAAATTCCGTTCAGTATTAAAGGCAAAATCACAGTTTTTGTGTTTCGGCTTTTCGCCCCCTGGTGGCAAAGTGGATACTCAGATTTGGTCGATTCTTTCACGCGACACACTTTAGCCCATGGTACATCCCCCCACCAAATATCAACCCAAAATTTTCAGTCGTTAAGAAGTTACAGAGCGGAAGGGAACTTATGTGGTTTTTACAAAGCGCCCCCTTAACAGGGCTGAAAAATGAAATAAATTGAACGATATGTACGATATGTTATGTACCCTTGCTAGATGAGACTACCATAAAAATTTCGTGAAATTCCATTCAGTATTAAAGGCGTAATCGCAGTTTTTGTGCTTTGGCTTTTGACCCCCTGGTGGCAAAGTGGAGAATCGGATTTGGCCGATTCTTTCACGCGACACACCTTTGACCCGTGATACATCCCTCCACTAAATATGAATCCAAAATCTTCAGTCGTTCTTAAGTTATAGAGCGGAAGGGACTAGTAGCGGCGAGTGCCGAGCGGCATAGGGGGACGGTCGGACGGTATTTTCAAGTCCCCCTCCGAGGGACAATTAAGGGTAAACCATGCCATGGGTACAAGACAGGGCACATCGGAGCGATGTCAGTGGTTTCCGATGTTGTACCAAGATACAGAATAGCACAAAATTGACACACAAAATGATAATAAGCAAAAAGTCAATCTCCAGAATTCACAAATTTTCGACCCCAACCGGGGTCTTTTTCAAGTGGAACTTTACAATCTGAAACTCTAGAAAAGACTTTCCTAGAGTTTCAGATTGTAAAGTTCCACTTGAAAAAGACCCCGGTTGGGGTCGAAAATTTGTGAATTCTGGAGATTGACTTTTTGCTTATTATTGTTTCCGATGAATAGATGCAAGTATAATGTGTAACACGTATATACATGTAGCTGCCAGCTACTAGTAATTGTTGAATATATGAACCTGTAATCTGGTAACGGAGCTGTTTTTTGTTGACCGTGACCTCTGACCTTCAAGGTCATTGCATAATCAGGAAGAGCATTCTCAATAACCTAAGTATCATGTTGGTTCCATAGTGCCAGTTAGACTTCTAGACTGCTGGGGTGTTTAATCTACAACAATCATCACAAACATATTTCTGTATCGGGACTGTTTAATCTTGACCTTGACCTCCTACCTTCATGGTCATTGCAAAAATTGAAAGATATCCTCAACAGTACTTGGTTTCAGGTCACTAGCAAGTTCTCTGTTGACGTTATTGACTATTCCAATATTACAGATATTTTAACCATGACCTTGACCTCTGACCTCCAATGTCCTTGCGTAAATGAAAGAAGCATCCTAGACAATCGAGTTATATGACTTGGATCCATGATGCTCACTACTTGAGACAGCCATAATTAGTTTGAATTTGACCTTGACCTTGACCTCAAACAATCAAGGTCATTGCATAATTTGAAAGAGCATAAGTGATAACCCCTTTGGGTTGAAACTCTCAGGCTTCTTCCTACAGCAGCTGTCGAGTTATTTCAGATTATCAAATTTACATGTATATATCACCATGTACATATCACCACTCCAGGTGGACAATTTCAGTACATGTAATAGCATTCTTGTGGGAGGAGGTAAGGCAAAGCTGAAGTCGCTAACTGCACCAGATCCTGAGATATCTCAAAATATCAAATTTGATCTATCAATATCAATGTGATACCGAACCTGGAGATGAAAATTGATGATCCGAGGAAGTTGCCCGGATCCATGATTACTGGCCTATAGGAGCCAAGTTAGCACTTCACCGAAAACGGCATGCAAAATATAAACATTTGATATACATGTAATACTGGTATGTCGCCATGACCCACATGTCTGTGACATGTAACAATGAGCTCATCATGTAGCCAGGATCAAGTTACGTTGGGTGACTTATTTTCGGGGCTGTATAGGTGTTGCAGGAGCCGAGTTACAGGCCAGACAGAAACACAGGTGGACAAACAGACAGACCGACACCACGACCAACTACTACATGTATATGGTTTTCGATCTGATCTTGATGACTGGAAACCATAATTAATGATGTCGAAATGTGGTTAGACTATGTTGATGATGGTGACACCTGCCGACGAGAACTGTCCATATCGAATAAGCTTACCTCATCCCACTGGGTTTTCAATGCGTCCAGCTTCTCGGAGACCTGTGACAGAGTTTCTTCCAGCTTCGTGGATGAAGGCTTCTCTTCTGATTTCTTGGAAATGGAAACAAGGATTCAGAAACTGTCAAACAGACTGTGCACAGGTACAATACCTTTGTTGAAAATACCGTCGGTACTTAAAAGTGCAACAAGGTCTATAAGTTTTTTTCAAAACTATTTTTACTGATATAAAATTGAGGCGATAGCATTCATACTTCTCCATTTCGCCCTTTTCGCTTGTCCGTTCCGTATGTTTATGTGTGGTACCAATGATAAAATTACTTTTTCTACCACGCACTCACATAGCAAACGAACATGCGCAAAGCCAAAAACGCTAAGTATAGGTCTACTAAATTCATTTCATAAGACAGTGGCCACACAACACCGTCGCAGTCTTTAAATCAAGTTAGTCATTTTGGGGATTTTGATTAAATCTACCTCATCATCAGCCGCTGGCATGTCTAGAGATTCATGTGACCGCCATCTTTCTGGCTGCTCACCAGTCACTAACCCACCCTGACCATCGGTTTTCCTTGATTCCTCGCGTCCTGTAAGATAAGACTACCGATAATCAATAGGAGCTGTCAGCGAGTTGACCACTAGGTGTCACTAGGGCCCAATTCAATGCATCTAGCGGACCCAGTCATTATCGATCGAGCAGCGATCATAATAGATTTCCTGTACATTTGGTCCGCTAAGACTGTGCTGCCATCTGTTAGCAATATGCGCGGCTGACTGCTCCTATTGGAAACTTGTGAATTCAAAGGTAATTTTGAGTCGTATTCAGAACGTTCCTTAAAGCTGACGTGAACGAACAAAAAGCCCCCATGCGACGAGCAAGAGAATTGCAAACGCCCTGCAGACACCTCAAACGAGGGCTCAGAACATGATATACCCCACGACACCATGAGGGCGCCACCTTATTTGTCTTCGAGCTGTCGGGGTGTCAACATCCTCTGGTGAGCTCCTGCTGAACACTTTTTTTGAAAGAAAAAAGTTTGATCCAGCTGGGAATTGAACCCGCACCTTGTTGTCTCTGTTCCACTGTCTTCCCCATTCGGCCACCGAATTTGTCGGAAGACTTCTCATGTTTTCTCTTCGTATAGTATTATTACGTAAGTCGAAGGCCTACGTCAATGACAAACACAAATCACGTCTCTGTCAGCTGGCTCGTTGACCGAGTGGATAGAGTGGTGGATTACAAATCAGAAGGTCGACGGTTCGAATCCCGTCAAAATGACTACAATTGTTTTTCTTTGAGTAGTGTTAGAGGTATCCGGAGATGTTGACAGCTCTGTTGCCTGAAGGCAAATAAGGTGGCGCCCTCCTGGTGTCGTGGGGTCTACCATGTTTTGAGCCTTCGTTTGAGGTGTTTGCAGGGCGTTTGCAATTCTCTTGCTCGTCGCATGGGGGCTTTTTGTTCGTTCACGTCAGCTTTAAAGAGCCTCTAGAGGCAGCTTTTTAGTGCATATTGATATGGTTAACAGAGAATTGGTGGCATGAGGATCCAACTTGGGCATCATTTTTGAAGTAAAATTTCATCAATGTCAACATTTGATCCACAATTCCTGAATTCCAATCTCGTACCCAGAGATTCGTTACGCTCGGGCCGAGGTTGACGGTCGCTACACTAATCTCTGGAGACCGCTAGCCATTTCACGCCTTAGGTGTAATTTTTGGTATCGTGCAATTTTAGACCGAATTTTAACCACAAATGCACTGAAATGACTTGAGATGACTTGAGTATAAAATGTTACACACAAAAATGTCCTTAGAAAAGTTTTTTCGAGGGATCCGTTGTATTTATTGAGGAAAATCCACAGCATTACTTGGCACACTGTATAAACTTGGAGTGAAGCAGGATGCGCCGTGTGTAACGCACTTGCCTGCATTTTGGTTCCCAAAGCCACCGCTAGGGCTTAGCCGTCTCCAGAGATTAGTGTAGCGACCATCAACCTCGGCCGAGCGTAACTAATCTCTGGGTACGAGATTGCCTGAATTCATGATTACTAGCACCACCTATTGTACACTGAAACTACTGTTAGTAGCTGGGTATAGAGCTGCTGTATTGTCTGGCTCACCATCTTATAGGTGAGTAACAGGTAGCAGTTGTGGGAAGACTTGCATGTAGGTTCAATCATGGGTTTTTGAAAAGGGTCCGGCGGTTCAGTGGCGTCTTTCAGGGGCTGTTAAGGGTTATGAAAAGTGACTCGAAATCTCGAATTTTTGACGCAAAATATCTGACTAACTGCACATTGAATTGAGAAAATAAGGCTCGGGGCACCTTCTTATGACGGTTCCCGAGGTGCCCCGAGCCTTATTTTCCCAAGATTTTGTGCAGTTAGTCAGATTTTTTGCATCAAAAATTCGAGATTTCGAGTCACTTTACATAACCCTTAAGGGAAATCGCCTTGATGTGGCTAGGCAGGGATACTTATAAAAAAAACATTTATGTCATGCTCTGCTGCTCCGGTACTTACCAGCATTAAAAATTTGGGACTGGTATTCTTCAACTGTTGTGGCTAACGCACTTTCCCTGATCGTGTTAAAAGTTTCTATGAGCAACTTGTAGCCATCCTTGTTGCCTATGATGATCTCTTTATTCCTGGGTGTCAACAAAACATGAGATTGACAAAAATAAATAAATTGTTAGTACAATGTACATAAATATGTAGATTCATCCATAAAATAAACAAGAGAAGCCAGCAGACTATCACCACTGGGAGGCGCTGTGACAGGTTGTACCTTTTTATGACGTCTCACTGTTGCACTGTGTAAGATTAATGCGTGACGCACACCTGATGAGACCCAAACCACCCTAGGGGGGGGGGGACCAAAGTACACCTCATAATCACCTCTCTAAAACGTCAATGATAGCATATACGCTGTCCAGATTGGAATAATATGCGGGTAAAGATCCTCTGGCGTGCAGATATCCTTTCAGTCTCTCCACTCTGTCTGATGTCATCTCATCTTCAAGATTTTGAATAAGTTTCGCGTGAATACTGCTTTGACGTTTGGTTAGCTTCTTTGGTGTTGCCTGAAAAATATGGGATGGAGGTGAGGTTTATCGGTAAGTGTGAAGAGAGCTTAATTCTCAGATGTACTGATGCACTGGGTCGTGAGGTAGTGTTGCAAGGGGCGAGCAGGTGTGAAGGGAAAGGAAAAACTGTCTGGGGAACAAAAGCTCCTATTGTTACATTCTAATCTCTGACAATTGGTTTCTATACACATGCCGCTTATTCCGTCATTCAACAATAGAAGGGGACACTTTTTACTGCTACACCGGCAAATTACATCAAAAATCGCCCTGAATTCAGTAAAGTAACTTGAATTCCAGACTTTCGGACCTGGCGACCATCATATTGCAGCTTTTGACGAAGTTTGAGCGAGATCCATTCAGTGGTATTTGCAAAACCGTGCACAGAAGATGAAAAGAGATCCATAGAAAGAAACCCTGCGAAATCAATATGTCTTCCACCGTGAGGTATGGAGGCTATAATAACAAGACTGTTCAGTTGGGAGGATACTTCTTCACATTCAGCGCAATGCCTTGAATGAAAACTGTCGAAATACACGACGTATTAGCTTTCGATGTGAGACAGAGTACTAAACTAAATTTTAACAAATCTTGCATGTTGTAGCCTAAATTTATAAGTCCCACCTCGCCTGTGGGGTTCCTTCTCGTCCTTGAAGCGGTGGGTCTAGAGGCTCTGAAAGCTGTGTGGCTTTCCCGGCGAAATTGTAAGACTTACCCCAGCAGAATCATCGGAAGTGTCTCTCCTGGCCCCCCTCGATTCATCTTCGCCAGTCCTGCCATCTGAAAACCAAGTACATGTACATTTCTCTCAATCACCTTTTTGCTTGTAGTCATACATGTCATATCTAAGAAGTGAAACGAAACAAACATCTGATATGGATTGTGTCTCAGCTCAGAGTCATAAGGACCCTAAGTTCCTGCTTCAAGATGAGTAANNNNTTCAAGATGAGTAACCCCTCCCCCCCCCCCCCACACACACCCCTAATGAGTTTTGAAGACGATCAAATGCAAGGGAATGTGCCAAGTCCGGCTCGACACTGTACGAAGTTATATGAATAGGTTACTATACGAAGTTACTATATGAAGTACACAAAAAAACGATCTCATCTCGAGATAAAATGAATCTCCAACACTGTCCCTAAAATGAGTTTCTTTTGCAACTTGAATAAACATAATTGGGTCTCCACTTGAGATGACATTGTCTCCAACCTGTTAAAATGATTATGATTATTGTTTTTGGTCATGGTGTCTGTGTATCTGGGTGTGTGTGTGCATGTCCGTCTGTCACGCCTTCATATCTTATCTCCTTCAACAGCTACAGTCCTGGTAACACATCCTACCCCTAGGTTTGTCAACCTGGGCAATCCAATGAGCTAATCATTTTCAATATCAGACGCCTCCATCATGATGTAATCAACATATCAGACTTGATATTTTGTTATGGTTCCCGATCATCAAGATCGGAGAGTATGTCAACAGTTGGTTTCAGCCAATAGAAATTAAGTAGGTTAATGACATGTTAATAAAATGTGTATGCGCGAGTGACATCGGCATGAGAGTGACGTCATGGTGTTTCCCACCGAACCAGGTGTGACAGGAATCAACGTCCTAGGAATGCAAGTCCGCCAAACAATAGCCCGCTATTGTAAGGTTAATACTCGAACGGTGATGTCTCCATAGCCGTATATTCTAATCCCTCGCCGAACAATAGAACCGGACTTTGATTCCAGGGGGACTTTGATTCCTGTCACACCTGTCTATTTTCAGAACTAAAGCACGTGGTCTTTGTTTACGTTTTGGAGTTAGAATTTTTCTGACGGTGTTGGAGTTAAAATTTTCTGACGGTGTTGGAGTTAAAATAGTGAGACACAGGTACCGTCAGGGTTCTGCTCTCGCTCTTGGGGATGGAGGTGGGTGAACACAGGAAGGAAGTGGGGCGGGTGGCAGGGTTCCTGCAGGGTATTAAGTATTCAAAGGGCCTCTAGAGGCAGCTCGCCATTAGGCTACTATCAGTACCGGTTCTTCGGCCAGGCGGCGCCACTTTAACGTAATAATCACTGGTACGAGGTATTCAACCGGGGTTTTCCCCTGCCATGCTGGCTGCCTCTAGAGGCCCTTTAGATTTGGAACCCTGGTTTGGAACTTGCATGGCCTGCCTTAACCATTCAGTACCGGTGTAACGTCGATCAGTGTTCCCCGTATTTCTGTTTTTCTTATTGTTTACCTCCTGACGGATTAAGCGGCAACTAACCCAACAATAACC
Source organism: Notospermus geniculatus (assembly GCA_002633025.1). Classification (NCBI taxonomy): domain Eukaryota; kingdom Metazoa; phylum Nemertea; class Pilidiophora; order Heteronemertea; family Lineidae; genus Notospermus; species Notospermus geniculatus. The sequence goes on along the minus strand of NMRB01000756.1, from coordinate 119,358 downwards.
ATTCTAGACAGCGTCTATTGTTGGGGAACACTGAGCTACAGAAACACTCACCTATAGCCACTTTTACACTACGCAGAATTTTGGCCTGGATGAACCGTGCCGTGCTCGACCCGGGCCAGGCCCGCCTCAGAAAGAGCATTTTACCCCATTTACACTGCACCATGAAAACCGCGCCAATATCTGAATCGCCGGCTCTCCTTTCTGTGGAGGTACGAAATCTCCGTCATTTTCAATATGGCTGCGCCCATGATCATTCGCGGCAATGACGTAATGAGTTCAAGGCCGATAAATGAGCGTGCGCATTCACTAAAGGCGAGTCATTCAAGTGGGCCGAGCCCAGTAGCGTGTTTACACTGTGCAGTTTTCCAGCGGAACCGTGCTCGACCCGGGTCGAACCCACCTCCTGTTGGGGGGTTCGGCCCGGCTGAAAGTAGCACCGTGCCGAGCCCAGTTGTGCCGGGCGAACCCATTTACACTATCACCTTTTTTGCCGCGCCGTGCTCGACCCGGGTCGAGCACGGTTGAAAACACGTAGTGTAAAAGGGGCCTATGTTGCACTTGTAGGCCTACTGTAGCCCTGATTTCATGGCCGCATTTCAGTGCATTGTTTTCAGGAAGGCACAAGGTATTAAGGTGAAGGGATACCTAAGGAAAAAATAATGCACGCACAACATTGAAAACTCGATATCTTTTCTATGACCAACAGTAATCTATTTAACCAAGTTTATTATTTAAGTATAGACCCTCCTCCGTACATTCTGATAAAAAAATGTGAATTTGGGTTAGTAATAATGGTATTAATTAAACGGGGTGCTATAATGAGCTGCCGCACAATAGATTAGTTCTGAGACCGCCACTAGGCCTGTGCTGATCTGTTAGGTATCCCTTCACCTTAAATTTCATTGAAGAAATCGCCTCTACGGCCTTCTAGATTCCCAAACTCACGGAAAGAAAGAAATGAAATGAATGAATCAAAAACTTTTCTCTTCGGAACAGAATCGGAAAAATTCTAACTCCAAAACGTAAACAAAGACCACGCGCTTTAGTTCTGAAAATAGACCGAGTACGGCGGGAAACACCATGACGTCACTCTCACGCCGACGTCACTCGCGCATACACATTTTATTAACATGTCATTAACCTACTTAATTTCTATTGGCTGAAACCAACTGTTGACATGCTCTCCCTAGCCCCAAGTGGGGTCATGGTGCACGTCTGTTTGAAGGCGACTTTATTCTCAATTTTAATGAGCTGTGAGGTCCCATGCGCTTCTGACACCAAGCGGTAACAACTGGAAATAACCATTCCGTCAAACGCTAGGCCCTTCCCCTTTACAATGAACTTACAATAGGAGCTGTCAGCGAGTTGACCACTAGGTGTCACTACGGCCCAATTCAATGCATCTAGCGGACCCAGTCATTATTGATTGAGCAGCGATCATAATAGATTTCCTGTACATTTGGTCCGCTAAGACTGTGCTGCCATCTGTTAGCAATATGCGCGGCTGACTGCTCCTATAGGCTGTAATCCATGTGTACGCCCATATCAAAGTTTCATGCCATTTTTTCGACGGTTAGAAGACTATCTTAAAAAATCGTTCTTTTGTGGTATACAGGGATCTCTCACTTAGCTAAAGTCGATTGCTTCATGAAGAATCAGTTTGCCAATATTTCTAATTATCGGCAGCCGTTTCGAGTAGGTCTACACAATGAAATACAGTACAACTCACAATAGGCTGTAATCCACGTATACGCCCATATGAAAATTTCATGCCATTTGTTGGACAGTAGAAGACTATCTTAAAAAATCGTTCTATAGTGGTATACAGGAATCTCTCACTAAGCTAAAGTCGATTGCTTCATGAAGAATCAATTTGCCAATATTTCTAATTTTCGGCAGCCGTTTTGAGTAGGCCTACACAATGAAATACAATACAACGTATCTCCCATTCACACAAACTAACCACAACGTTTGCCATATATGGTCATCGCACTACACGAGAAAGACATGCACATGAAGCACTACGTTCAAACGGTCGTGGTCATCATGATGCCTTCATTGATACTGATTCCTTCTAAAAACAGATAAAGAACGTAAAAAATATGTATATTTTGCGCAGGGAATTTCACAGCATAATTTCTCCTCATACATACATGTAGGATGCTCAATATCGGCGGCAACAATGTTCTGCATCATCAAAAACGTCAATCGGGTTCTCGGATCATGGAAAATGCGTTCCCTCCCCATAACTCGATGCATTTCAGCGAGTTAAAGATCCGCCTTGCCATGTTGACTGCCAAAACCTGCAGGGAAAGTCATGTTAAGCCTCGCTTATGTCGCCCTACGCTGTGATAGAAACAGCGTCAACAGGTTGCAACTGGTAACTTATGTCACCACCGACAAGAAAAATACCGATCGGTCGCAACTACCTGGAACTAGTTTATCGCCATCTTTTGAGTGCTTGTGTCGACACAGATTTCCTTTGATTTTAAGTGACGTGGTGATTAGGTCACGTGGTCACGTTAGGCCACGTGGAATGTAAAGCGAATTTCATTGGCTGTCTTCAGGATACAGTTGTCAACTAGTCGCTGAAGTTGAACATGTGCGACTTTCAGGATCTGGATATTTTTAGTTTGCAACTAGTTACTCTCTGACGCCCGAGAGCTTATGTCACCTAGTAGTTGTGACTAATTAGTTCCAACTACGCGCCGATTATCAGTCACTTGTCAGTTGCCAACTAGTTCTGACTGTACGTAAGGGCGACATAAGCGAGGCTTTAGAACCATGCTAAGGACTTCGAAGTACCCCGGAGCTATTCTAAAGTTAGAATACAACTCAGGGCCGTACTAAGCTAAGAATGGTTTTATGGAATAAGCTTAGCAAGCAACTAAGAGATAGAATGATTCTATTGCGGTTTGGCAGCCAACTAGGCCTTAGAATGGTTTTATGGATTTGGGCCAAGGCCATTGTACTGGACTTGACTGTCATGTATGATTCTAAAGATCAGGGGCCATATTCATAAAACCCTGCTAAACTAGCAGCCAACTAGGCCTTAGCAGGCTGCCAAATGCCTAGTTGCCTGCTCCATAGTTTCCTGCTATTTTCATATTCATAAAACCCTGCTAGGGACAGTGCCAGGTAGTTGTCAACTAGGACTAGTTGGTTGTTATGGTTCCCGATCAATCAGATCGGGAACCATATTGTGTTTGGTCATGGTGTCTGTGTGTGTGTGTGTGTGTGTGTGTGTGTGTGTGTGTGTGTGTGTGTGTTTCTGTGTGTCCGGTCTGTCACACCTTCATATGTCATCTCCTGGAACAGCTACAGTCTTGGAAACAAGTCCTACCCCTAGGTTTGTCAACCTGGGCAATCCAATGAGCCAAAAATTTTCAATCTCAGATGGCTCCATCATGATGTAATCAACATATCGGACTTGATATTTTGTCTGTCACACCTATATTTGATGGTATAACTTGGCTCCTTCAACACCTATAGCAATGGAAATAAGTTCTACCCTTAGGTTTTCATACCGTAGGAATCGAATGGACTGGTTACTTTTGATCTGAGATGTAGGGGTCATGGTGATATCGATATCACGAATTTGATATTTTCAGATAACTTGCCATATTTTCAACTGAGCAACATGAAACAAGTCTTAGTTCATGCCTGCTTATCCAAGGACTGGACAATGTTAAAAATCTCAGCCTCAAGTGTTTGGGTGTTCGAAATATCATGAGATTGTGATATATCAAACTTGATATTTTGAAGTATCTTTGCCTGTGGTAAAGGCAGAGGCATGATTTCACCCATACTTTGGATATTGAGGATGCTGATTTCGATTATGCACTGACCTTGATGATCAGAGGTCAAGGTCAAGGTCAAACTTGATAATTTGAAATATCTCCGCCTGTGGTAGAGGTACAGGCACGATATCATCCACATTTAGGTTATTGAGGATGCCCATTTCAAATGTGCAATGACATTGATGATCAGAGGTCAAGGTCAAATTTGATAATTTGAAATATCTTGATAATTTGAGACACCTAGGTCAAGTTCAGGGTCAACCATGGATGAGTTATTGTCATGAGTTCATATCATGTCATATGACGTCATGCCATGTCATGTGACGTCATGCCATGTCATGTGACATCATGCCATGTCATGTGGCGTCATGCCATGTCATGTGACGTCATGCCATGTCATGTGACGTCATGCCACGTCATGTCATGAGACGTCATGTGACGTCATGTCATGTGACGTCATGTGACGTCATGCCACGTCATGTCATGTGACGTCATGTCATGTGACGTCATGTACGTCATGTCATGTGACGTCATGTACGTCATGTCATGTGACGTCATGTGTACGTCATGTCATTTGACGTCATGTACGTCATGTCACATGAGGTCACACCACGTCACGTCCCATCATGTCATATCATATGGTTCCCTATCGATGTATCTCATCTCTACTCTATCAATGTGTCTTGATCTCTATCATTGGACCATTTGTGTGGAAGAAGTAGCCTACCTCGGGAACCATACGACATTTACAATGTCATCTTGTTAACATAGCAGTTGGCCGTGTCCCAAACCACAAGTAACAACACGCGTAAGTTTCACTTTCAATAGGGATGGCATGGATTAACATTGTGNTCAATGTGTCTTGATCTCTATCATTGGACCATTTGTGTGGAAGAAGTAACCTACCTCGGGAACCATACGACATTTACAATGTCATCTTGTTTTCTTCGTTTTTCAGTGGTGTAGAAGAACGTGCACAGCAAATGCGTTACGCCCAGCAACCAGCCGCACAGCGGCATCCCCAGCCCGAACGTCTACCTGTCCTACTTGAGGCAGATGAACAACGCCAGAGGGGCCAGTGATCGACCCACCCAAACAGCAGCTGTAGTTGAAGCGGAGGTTCCCCCTGCGCCAGTGGAACAACCTGAGCCCAGCCTCCAGTTCTTGAGCCAAATCGCAGACGGTACCGTCAAGAAAATTTGGTTAATCCAATTGACGTCTTCTTCAATATACCCGTTGAAGAGGCCCCAGAGGAAGAACCTGCAGATGATGCTCCTGGACCAGCTCAGGAACATGTTGCAGAGGCCCCACCTCCAAGAAACGAACGGCAGCAACCAAGGCGTCACCTAATTTCTCATGAATTCAGCCAGTTGGAACAGAGAGCCGTGTTTGTTGCATGTGGTTGTCTTTTCCCTATCTCAGTGGTTGTCGACCATGTGTACACCCGACAACGGAAGTACACCAATTAAATCGAAAGTTGCATTTTTAGGCTTCCCCATCAGCATGATCGGAAACCATATTGTTTGTGGCCATGGTGTCGGGCGGCCGTCTGTCCGTCCGTCTATCGGGGTCCGTTGGTTCGTGCGTCGGGGCGTCCGTCCGTTGTCGTTCCGCTTTTGTGTCTGTCCAGCTCACTTAATATGCGAATGAGAGTTTCAGAAACATTTCATAACCGCACGTTTGTTTTGAGCCTGGCAATCTAATGAGCTCACTCTATTCAATGAACGACACCTCGATCATGGTAAAATTGACATTTTCTTGTTACATTTTTTTCAGATGAAGAACAAGATTAGAGACGACACAAAAGAACTGGAAGACTGTTTTGAATTATTAAGATGTCACATGTACATGCACGAGCCGCATCACGCCGAATTTGGCGTAAAAAGTAATACGCGGACACATCACCGCCTCAACTCGGTAATCACGTGATCTACTACGCCACNCAACTTTCGGCAGAAGCTCACGAGGGTGACGCCATCTCTCCTGCAGAATTCTGTATTGTTTGATGGTCCTGATAACATGCTCAATTTGGACCCGGTAATGTGCATGTTCTATATTGAAGAACTTCCTTCGTTCCTGGTCTGCTCCCATGTCGTTCAGCTTCCATGCGGTTAGGAGCGGTCGCTCACTCGGATAGATCTTGTCCGCGAGAAGAAAGCAGTTATTCGGCATGGAGTGCTGTTGTCCTGGACCAATAGGTGCGATGAATCGATACTGCCTGGCATCGGTGGAATGGCCAAGAAAACCGGACTGAAATGGAAATAAGAGTTGTTGTATATAAACAGTCAGGAAGGGGATGGGTATCTATACATAAAAAGTTGATTGAAAAATGGTATGAATATCAGTACTTTAATTTACTGCATCCGAATAACTCCCAGATCTCATAGCATTTCTAAAAATAATTCCTGGGGTATTTATTAAGAGGGAAATTGCGTGCATTTAAACATACTTACATGGATATACCGGATATTACACAGGTTGTCCACGATTACCTGTGTACTCATGCAGTTGCCTAGCGGTGTACATGTCCAGAGAAAACAGGTGGGTGTCTTCATCCGGCATCTCAATGGTATGGACAGTGCCATCAATCGCACCAACAGCATCAGAAATTGTCTCCCAATTGCCTCTGAGCTGGAGCCACTCTTGATCCGTTGGCCAGGAAATACAATTTTGGAAGTACTCCCACAAAATGTCAGTCATGGCACGGAGCTGCCGGCTGACAGTTTGTCTGCTGACGTCAAAAAGTGTGGCTATCTCGACGATATCAAGGTATTTCTTCACCCAGGTGTTAAACATCAGCAGTCGATTTTCTACAGATAGCAAATTAGGTCGTCCTGGCCCGTCATTTCTGATTTCCAATAGGGGTCGAACATCGTCCGCAATATGTTGAAACGAAGTCACCGTTTCTCCAGTCAGTTGCCAAAGTCCATTTCGTGAGAGCTGACTCTTGAGAATACGTCCTGACCCCTATATGCACTGTTCCGAACAGTTGTCAAAATTGCATCCAATCTCGGTGGCACTGGAGGTGGGCTAACATCTGGTAGCAGCCCAGTAATCGGAAGTAATGGAGTCGGTGGAAGCAGAGGTGGAAACAAGAAAGGTGGTGGATTGAACGCTTGACGTCTATCCATGATGCTATTCCTGCAGGTGTGCTCAGCCGATTGAAAGTTGTTGGCCTACACGTTTCAAATGTCAAAAGAAGCAATGCCTACCGCTATTTTATATTCCTGAGTTAATCAAGCGTGAAAATTGAATGAATTACTATTACATGTCTATGAATATTAGGTCCACACGGTAACAGTTGTACTCGTCATCACTTTAATAGGCGCTGCAACAAGCAGAGACAGCTGGTGTTAAAATGTTAACTAACTGACGGTCATAAGGTTCAGTATAAGGTTTTCGTCCTTAGGACCGTCGTATTTTGAGACAGACCTAATAGGGAGGTTTCGCAAGCGCCCCGTTATGCCATACGACGACGTTTATCTATTGTTTGGGCATACCCACACAATAGTTAAACGTCGTCGTAGGGCCTAACCGGGCGCTTGCGAAACCTCCCTATTATACAATATACAACTGAGATGCTGGGGAGTTGTTGATAGTGGATGAGGAAGCAGACAAACTGATCACATGGATAGTTTATTCTCACATCCATCCCATGGATTGCCCTTTAATAAAGCACATTGCACTGTCAATGGAACTGTGTTAATGGACTTTACAGATGACTTGGTGATGAAAATGCATTGGTCTATGCTCATTATTATCCAGCAGGGTATTTCATACGAACCTTTCCCACCATCAGCTTTCCAGTAGGCGCGAGCCCCACATATTTTCGTTGGCGGCATCGCGACCGTGTGAAATGGCAAAGACAGGTCCTGGATTTGGGTAGATATATGAATCCTAGCAAGTCCAGCGCAAAACAAAGAGAGGCACATTGCATTGCTGAGGGCGACGACGAAACGTTGTAAAGTGACGTATCGAAGATTGTCGCCTTAACATCTTTGAATGTCTCGGAGAAAACGTCACTCGGATTAAGCTTGAAGGTACAGGGCAATTTCGCCAGTCCCTCGACCTGAGGGTTTCGACATGTCAACATAGTTCAAAACTCTACTCTACCTCTGTCTAGTTATCCCTGGCACGCATGGCAACCCCTTGAAACAAATTGAATACCATGTGATAAGAGATAGTCTTGTTCCGCGATGTTCGACCCCATCCTTATCAACGAGAAACTAAACATCACTGCTGCAATTCCAGAGGCTCCTGAAACGCTGTTTGTTTTCTGAAGGTTTTGCTTTCATTGTAAAGCGCTCTGAGCGACTTAATTATAGTCGGATTTAGCGCTATATAAGTCTCTTACTTTATTACTATAAAAATTGACCACACAGGTTTCGGCCTGAAACTTTTTAATCAAGGAAGGGTTGGTCCTGAAATCCGCACTCCATATTAATTTTTGTCTTCCAACAGACAGTGAGTACTTAGTTAACTGGTTCTGACCCAATTTTGGTGGAATGTCACTACAGATCATTATAATGTGCATTTGAGGCCCCATAAGGGTTGTAGGGTCTAAATTCATTCATGACAGCATGAATAGGCTTTTCTGCTTGGTGTCCTCTGTTCAGACCATGACACCGTGGATTTCGTTTCAACATTGTTTTCACTTCAAAGTCAAGGACTGGGACAGAAAGAGCCAAAGAGCACTCTAAATTTGGGGAAACGCCCATAAAACTCTTTAACAGAATTACAGAACTACAAAAACCTTTCATTCATGAAACATCTGACTGACCACAACTTCCAGAACTTTTCATTCATAAAGAAACCAACCACAAACATCTCACTGACCACAACCAGAAATCAACATCATTCAATCAAACTTCCCAAATTAATGACCCTATGAATAGGATACGCCACCACAAAATGACTTGGTCTAATTTCTCCTGTTCTGGGCCCCTTTCATGGACTTAGAAAATTTTTGAGCCAGAACCAGTTAACTAAGTACTCACTGTATGTGACCCGTCGCCACATAATGAGTCATAAGTCGCTCTTAGGTTGGCAGGGTGAAACTAAATATTTTCAATTTCAGAAGACCTTGGCCTGATGTTGTCTGACATTTGTGAAATCCGAGCGATTCTGTTTCTTCCTTTTTATCCTGGTGATTATACTGCTGGTTCACTCTAGTTCCTATTCTGAGACTCATTTCGTGGTTGATGGATCACATATTTGCTCCTCTACATAATTTGAATGTTCGATGTGTTCATGCAAGGCCATTGAGTCAAAGTCGTCGGCAGATCATTCCAGAATCTCTCAATCAACATCGATCCTCTCTAATTCGTCTGCATGGTTTTGTGGATGTAAGCCATGTGCCTCCCTCGTGAAACGGGCATTGTATGCATGATATTTTACCCAACGTTGGCTTTATCTTTGTTGAATCAATAGTATTAAACTTATCAATCCTTTCTGCTGTTGAGTTCAACCAACGATAAAAAACAACGATCAAGTTTCTGATGTGTACATCGAGGAGAGGGTATGTCGCAACTCTTTGACACCCGGCCACTATTGGAAAAAATGTCATTTTGCAGGTGGTCCGACATGGGTCTAGTAATTTTGCTATTTCTCCTTAACAGTGCACGATTTCGAAGCAGCCTTTTAACGGCACATAGACAAGACCGCGCACGTTATATAGGCCGTCAATGAAGCCCCTGCGACGTGCCGTTCACGCTCGGCGGCGGTCTAAACAGGCGAGCGCTGCCATTCGACAGGGCTAGTTTTAAGCACACTGACGTACAAATAATTTCCTCAAACGCTTTCTGGTGATGTGGCGTGCCAACTGGTCATGTAGGCCAATAGTATGGCAAAAGGCCTTTCCATCAACGTCAGTCCTGGTCACACAGCCCATTCGAAAGAATTTTTGCTCCATTTTTGAAAAAAAAGTCGCGGTTAAGAGGTGGGGCTACGCGAAAAGGCGCTCAACTTGTAGGAAATTTAATTCTCTTTCATTTGCAGGTAATTCAGCTCAATCGGACCAATAATAACTGAGCTAATGAGCGAATGCGGTAGTGTCGGGCATATAACTGAAACCGAGTTATCTCGGCCTTGGGCGTCAAAGAGAAAGCGTGTGATTCCACAATACATCCATATAGCCACAATAAAGCACAGGAACCGACAATGATTCTGTTATGCAAAAATGCCATTTGCAAATGTCCCAAGACAAAAAAATACTTTATGTTTCATGTTTACAAACACGGCATTTCGCCACGCATTTTGCGATGATGTCACATGAATTGGGTACATCACCAGGCCATAAGCCCATGTTCTAAGAACTTTCTACCAACTTGCCTCCATTATTGGACGTTTTCCTGCAAAATGAGGTCAATTTTAATCATCTTGATCTGTTTCAGAACGTCACTTTTAAAACTCTCTTTTTCAAGTTCTAACTTTACAATCTTTTTCTGCAGCTCAACGTAATTGCAGGGGGTACACTGTTTCGTCAAGTCTGGTGTGGATATAATCATGGTCTGTCGTATTCCACACTGATTTGGAGTCGTCTAATTCACTGCCTTTACCTAACTTTCTCTGAGGCACTGCACAGAAAAAAATAATTGTTTCGAACTGAGACTTATATCGTCTAGTACCGGTTTAATGAGTAAATTATTTGTCTCATTCTGAGAGTTCATCTCCTCCTCATGAAACTATGTTCATCTATTGCAAGTTGTGAGACACAATATGCATCACTTTGAGATAAACATCAATTCTTTCCGTTCATTGAGTAAAATAGATCATCTCAGTACGAGATAAAAGCCATCTCAAAATGAGGCGTAGAGTAACGCCTGTCTCAGTTTGAGAAAAATGTTCATTGTATCGCGGCAGTGACATCTCGTATAGAGTCACAGAAAAAAACTTGATCTCAATTTGAGATGAGATCGATTTCTGCAATGGCATTGAGACGTTGGGTTCTCAATCGGAGATGTCGTGTGTCTTGGCTGCTGTAGCTCGCATTTCATTTTGAGACATACTGAATCTCGATTTAAATGTCGATTATGCACGTGCAGAAGTGCTACCATTTACCACCATTTTCCAAATTTCCGCCCAGCTCCCATATTTTCGCGGATGTTTGACATCAGTAAGTCATTTCTAATGCAGAGCTGTCTGTACACACAAGTCACTTAGGCCTAGTTTTCTTCACCGTGCTGATTGCCTAGGCCTGCATGCATGGTATGCATGTGCAGTACATAGAGCATGTATACAATGACATCTGTTTTGAGAACAGACAGAGTCTCGGCTTCCCCATCAGAGATGTAGTGCATACTGCTTGGCTTGCACAGAAACATGCCAGTGATCGCTACATAGATGTAATTTTTGTGAACAACACAGTAGTTGTTTTATCAATGCGCGTTTGTTTTGTAACGGACATATTTTTTTCTGTATCTCTTCACTCATTCGTACAGCAGGAAGCTTCTCAGTTAGAGATAAAAAAGCATCTCCGAGCTTTGCCAATAATAGGAGACTAAAATCTCTCAACTGGAGACAAATCCCTGTCTCCAATCATGGAAGTATTATACTTCCATGCTCCAATTTGAGTAAAAGACCTTCTCAAACTGAGACAGGTAGATTATCTCATTCTGAGTAGAGAATTACTCAGTAAAAGAGACAAATTATGATCTCCTATTATTGGCAAAGCTCGGATATGCTTTTTTATCTCAAATTGAAACAATTATTTTTTTCTGTGTGAACTAAATGTTAGTCTCTTTCTCTTTATCTATTCACTGTGGTTAATGTAATGTCCTTCTTTCCGGTAATCAGAATTGACCACGACTATATCGGATATCAGGACTTTTATTAGACACAATTCATCCATCACATATACAGCATCGGCGTCTCGACATACATCGTCGCTGCAGCTCACTGGGAGGAGTGGCGGTCGGAGCCAATCTCGTACCCATAGTTCAATGCCACATTAAACTCTGGAAAGTGCTAGACCGGTACTACTTTTGCACAGTGCAAAATGCATTGCTGATGGCGGATGAATTTTTGACCGTTGCACAACCAATTGCGTATGGATTCGAAAGAGTTCGTACTTTATTCGTTAATGGGGAGGTTTCGAAATCAAACGATAAACCAAAACTTTACGACAACGTTATTTTTCACACTACACATTAACCAGATTTTGCATTGCATTTTCGGTACAAAAATAAAGTTGTCGTTAACGTTTACGTTTATCGTTTGATTTCGAAACCTCCCTAATAAAACATTTATTCGCCAACGGAATGTCAAAATAGTAGTATTTTTACAAATACTAGAATAAATTCTAATTTTCGGTTTGATTACTTTATCAAATAATTTGTAAAATCGATGGGCACAAGAATCTTGTGCTGGGTTCCAGCCCTTTTCAGAGGTCTTAGCCAAGGAACGATGGTGGCGACCTCTTCAGATTGGGTCGGAGCACGTTGTCCCACACCAGCCACTGGCGCCATCTGCCCTGTGTCTGGGGAACTGCAACTGCCACGGTCACCACATTAAGAGGGGGGATGATACCAGCCCTAGCAGCTGTTCTTGACTGTGGTGTTGACTTTGTTGGAAATAATGATGGAATATAACCTGGTGTCCTTGCGGTGTATGTGCGGATTCCTGAAAATACAAATCATAGGAAAAAGTTGAAAAAGTAGAAGTTAGGGTTTATAATCTGATATCAACTACCCTCATGTAATAGACTCTATCACACCAAAAGAGCGCAGCACCTGACGGGGTACGTCCCGCACATCATTTCTGAACGCGTGACGTGACGCGAAAAAAAAATCCGGTTGTTTCAGCGATGATGACGTCGTGAAACAATTTGATTTTTTTTCGTCTCACCTCAAGACATCATGAAATGACGTGCGGGACGTCATGACGCTGACCCCGTCAGGTGCTGCGCTCTTTTGGAGTGATATCGTCTATTGGCTTTTACCTTTCCATCCTTCAGAAGAACACACACGAACTGATCCTTGTAGCGCAGGATACCTTTGCTCACTATCACACATTTTCATTTTCCGAACAGATCCACATCGTCAATTTTAGCTAGATAATACAGATCTTGACATGCCTACTATGACGTCTGGTATCAGGGTCACTAAGAATCTTTATCTTTAACACCTCACCATTCCCGCCGGCGGGGGTTGAAATCGAACTGAAACACGTAGAATGGGATCTCTGGTCTTGCAATATTAATTATCCAAAATCCTTGTTTCCCATTGGTCATATTCAAAAATTACATGTACGCTCGAACGTGGACTTTGATTTCTAGTGAATAGGACTATGATCACTAGTTATTTCGGTCTGTCGTGAACTTCAGTTTGTAGTACCAGTGGTATCTCATAATATGTCTTCATGGGTAAAAGCAATTCTGTGGACAGCCAATGAGATTTGTTAATTATTTGGACAGGAGTAAGAAACAATTTGTTTGTTGTTTTCTTTTGTAAGGCATTACAATGTTGGTGCTAATATGCAATCTTCCTAGGTATGGATTTCAATTTCATCTATGTAAATCAGGTTTAGATTGACAAAAAAGTGTATTATGAAATTATCATTTTCATTCTGTTATCTGAATTTAGGCCGGGGGACACTTCTGCAAGCTGACAGAGTTGAAGGATTGATTCTCTTTCTGCCAAGAGCAATTCCAATACCTTCCTTCTCCTTACACCTCTGGGGTCATAATTGTAGGGTGTGGCGAGGTCATTGGCAGTTTCCTCATTGAGCTCTTGATTTTGTATGCACAAGTTGTGCACAACACATGCATATAAAATGGAATGACAAAGTAGTTCATAATCAAGGCAGTCGAAGTCTCTCAACCTGCGAAATCTTCCTTTCAATTGGCCAAAGACACGTTCAATAGCCACCCTTGCTGCCCTCAGACGTTTGTTGAACCTTTTCTGTGAACGTGTTAAATTGCCATAATCCTTGTATGGGACTATTAACCACAACTGCAGTGGATAAGCGGAGTCCCCAAGGAGGAACTCATCCTCTTCAAACTTGTGGGTTGCATCTTTATCAACTTAGGAGTTGCGAAGAACTCTTGCATAATGGGTGCACCCTGGCCAGCCAGTGTAAACGTGCGTAAAGCACACAGATGACACACCCTGCAACACTACTGAATGATTTTTTTCCCTATTAATATAGCATAGGGGATTGTCGTTTTTTTTTGGTGCACGGATTCGTTGGTGTAGAACTGTGTCGGTCTTGGTCCACGAGTTCATCTCAGTTGTGAAAGAATAAGAGATGATTGGTTCTTCAAAATGATGGCTAAATTGCGAATGTTTTAAAATATAACAGAACGTTCTCGGCAATGTGCTGCATACAGTTCAGAATCCCAAAACGAACTGAACTCTCCAAAAATACCAGAGGGGATTAGTCATTACAATTACAATTACATACAAGGCTCGGGGCCGAATGGGCCCGAACAATACCGAGCCGACCGTGGGCATTAGCAGACGCTGTTACATAGGCTACGTGGCATCCATCTATACAGCCCCTATAACTCCAGGAAATTTGCTGTATTCAGCAAAGCCTTCAGAAATTTCCTTCCGGCCACAACGAAATGGCCATTTAATTACCCTTTCCATCAGGTTAGTAACAATGGTGTATGATGAATAAATCCCAAGTCACGGAGTTCCAGGACCGAGTTTATTCTTATAAACTTTGATGGATATGGATGACTACAGAACACGTAGAACTGAAAAATATAACAACAAAACAGGGTATAAACAACAGGAAACCAAATATAAACAAAGATAAAGGACCAGAATCGACCACCGGAGGATCAATAGATGACTAGGGCCTACACCATATGATTAATCAGATTAATACAGCAGAAAATTTGGGCATGACCCGTAGCCTAATTTCGCGTTAGGCCTATGAACAATATACCATAACCCTGCACAATGCATGCAATGGGCCTAGAATTATCTTCAAGTGTCTTAGGTGTCTATTAACAGGCAAAGGATTGTCTTATAATGACAATAGCAAGCAGATCTCTCATTACTTCCGTGTTTACATTTCTTCTGCCTACTTCCTCCCGGTACACCAGCACCGCCTATCGTTCTACTTATGAATCAATAGACCAATCACCAAACGGCGTCACAATAGGTCTCAAATTTACCCTTCTTAGGCAATCACTACAATTAGGCAAAGTGTCCAGCATGTTCTATACATATTTATCAATGAATTACCTCTGTCACCTCGGTCATTTCTCCTTTTAAAGCCAGAAATATGGATGGAAATTCACCGGAGCAGGCGCTCCACATGACCTCTCAAAAAAGCGCTCATGGCAAAAGCGCGGGAAAGATGGCGTCACCACGTGACCTGACGGCAGATAGGGAAATTCTACGGTGGTCAAGAAACGACTCCAAAAAATTATTAAAGGCTAACTCTACCACTTTAACAAATGGCTTGGACAATCCTTCGACAAATGCATTGTGTGGTGGACTTGGAAATGCCAAAGCGATCTGAGACGTCCCTGAAGGAATCAAGGGAACCCAAGTACCACAAAAAGGCCATGGCCTGTTGGTCGATATTGATAGGAGGTCGGTGATGGCCTTCACCAATATTCAATTCATGGCAGGTTAATACTTCCGCAACAGAAACCTGAAATGTTGGGCGAGACGGCCTAAAGTGTGACTTAAAGTCATTATTATTATCCGAAGTGATGACGTATTAGGTGTGCACGTGATTGCACCAATAATCCTCAGTTGGTTTTGGAATCTCGCCCGGGAAGGTCGCATCGCTGCGATGCTCCGGTCTTACCGCTCGAGTGCACAACACCAACTCCCTCCAATGCACTTGGCATGTATTGGGGGAACACACTGTGTTGATTTGGTCGTTGTTGGTGAGGTGGAGAACGCTTCATGTTGAGTTAGCTGAAGTCGCATTGCTGGGTGATCTTTGCGAATATTTTATTGCCGGTAATCTTTCGAGATAGGCCGAAGTCGCATTGCTGGGTGATCTTTGCGAATATTTATGAATGTCGGTAATCTGTCGAGATAGGCCGAAGGCGCATTTCCTGGGTGATTTTTTGCCTATGCCGGTGTGACAGGAGCCAAAGCCCCTTGGAATCAGAGTCTGGTCTGGTTGTTCAGCGAGGGATTGAAATATGGGTTAGAGACCGTCATGACCGTGGCCATTCGAACAGTACAGTTTGCCGGGCTTGCATTCCTGGGACGTTGATTCCTGTCGCACCTGTGATCTCCCGAGATGGGCCAAAGCTTGTCATTTTATTGTGGTTTCGGCGAATAGACACAGCCATTCGAGATAAATAAAGTGCGTTTTCTGAGGTGTTGAGAGTGGCTGTGGGTCTAGTGATCGTTTTGATGCTAGTCCGGAGTTGTATAGTCGCACGAGTGCAGGGACTGTAGCGAGGCTTATTGAGTAGTTTACCGCTGTATAGAATTTAGTGGGCAAATATGGTGGGGCCATTTGGCATGGTCATATAAGATTGGTAGTTATTCTTACAATGTATACACATTCAGTATGGGTTTCCTTGGTTACACCCCCTTAATTGATCAGTCATATGCCAACAGGTCAGACAAAGAGGTGAGGATTAAGGTCCTGAGTTGGAGAGTTTATTGAGGATTAGTCGCGAACATTCGTGTACAAGTGCAGCGTTGCGTTTAGGTTATCTAACAGCAGGGTTTAATCCTTTTCAATGCATAGGAAACATTCTTTAGGCGTGTGACGTAGAACTCATGGCTGACTAGTTGCGCGATTATTGGGATGATGTAACGCTCGGCTCTTTTGCGTTTGCATGCTCGGCCATAGTCCTCACTTGCTCTTAGACAACCATGGCGAACCCAACACCTTCTACAAGTCAAAAGGCGACACATCCTGCGTTGAAGGAAGGCCATTCCTTATGTGGTCGTGATATGTTGCCGGTAATATTGCGTCTTCAGGCCATCGAGGACCAGGGGCCCTCGCTGGATTCTCTGGCCAGTCCTAGTAAGAGACACCAGTTAGGCACTTACTCGAGTGAGGATCTTGCGAAGGAGGTGAAGAGAATCACTGGCTATGATGTCAATGTAAGTTCATTTTGATACCTTCTTTGTGGCCAGCGGGTCCACATTTTGGCAGATGAGTTCCAATTTGGGGATTTGGCGCGCGGGTGGTTTACGGACCAATGCGAATATATGGAAGTTAGGAGTTTTTATTCTCCGCGGGCACATTAAACAGTGTACCCCGAATATAGCACGACAATCCGTAAGAGAGCAAGGATGTTTTCAATCAATTCACAAAGCCAGGTGTTGAATGGAAGGGTATCGAGATAATATCGAACGTCCCTCGTTGTACAGTCGGGTCCTTTGTTGGCAAGGCCGGTATAATCTTTTGGTAGTACCAGTTATTTATACATTGGTCAATTGGTTTTAGGTACTGCTCCCCATGGCGCGTAGACTGGATAATATACAGAATAGGAGACTTCTTCTACACTGTGTGGTACTACAGGCCAATGCGACGGGCGCCCCTCTAGGCCAGCAAATAAGACGCCCGGACAGTGGGGAAGCAGGGTCCCGCCCAACGCCACAGGGGGTCCAACCCTCGGAGCAGGTCGCTGGGGGTTCTGGTGTAGGAGACACGCAGAAGTCGGAACAAGGGCAGACATCCCAGCCTTCTGAGCCCACAAGGGGGGAAAAGCGAGTAAGTACACAGTACATAACGGCAGAGTAGGTACGCTATGTCTCCGCCCGCTTACTGGGGGCGTTACGGGTCATCTTCAACCGGTTTCGTTGTTAAATGAATTGCGAGGGACACTGCGTTTGGTGGATGCCATTGTTGTACCTGCGAATTTTTGGGCTAGTTTCCTAGTTGGTCCCGAGTTTGTATTCTAATAGGCCGTGTCATTGGCTGGCTACGTTGGCGGGTGAATGCGAGCAAGTCCATTTGTTCTGCACTATTACTTACTCCGTTTGTTGCACGGCCGAAGGATGTTCGGGTCGGGACGTGGCTCATCACTGCGGTTGATGACAGGGCTGATGTAGCCTGCGAGTCATATTAGAAGGTACGCACCGGTCATGGTTCAAATTTGCGTATTGTTTTTCAGCCAGTGGAAGGGCACCAGTCTGAAACCAGGTTGGACACGCTTGAAAGTGAAATTAAGAAGATTCGGAAGGAACATGGGGAAGGCTCAGTCGATAATCAACTCGCACAGGTGAGGACGTTGGCTCTAAGATCCACCACTACCAATGGGGTGCTTATAGCATCGTTGGAACAACTTTACGATTTGGCAACCCTTCATGAACACGCAGACAAAGAACTCTATAAAGCCACCTTAAGAGCGTGCAGAGAGAACGACGGACATGGTGACTTACATGGTCTTATAACGAAATTACTCGGCACTGATAGCGCTAAGAAGGCTCAGGGTGCCATAGAGCAATGGAAAAAAGTGATGCGCAAGTCCGAAAAGGACAAGGCTCTTAAAGTTAAAGCAGAGTCCGCACATTCATCTCCCGCCACCTTGCAGGTGGCCGCGCCGTCGGTTGCTGCCGGGGCTCCTGTGGCCCCCAACTCAGCTCAATTTCTCCCTCCTTTCTGGGGACAGCCATTTGGCTACACGTATACTGGTAGGTATGATAGAGGGCGAGCTAGGGGCTACAGGCAGTCCAGCCAGCCTAGAGGTGCGGCACGCGTGTGTTTCGCTTGTCGGGGCAGCGACCATTTCATGGCCAACTGCCCTACACTGGCAGCTTTCCAGACGGCAAGGTTGGCCACCCCTAAAACGGAGTCAAAGTAGTGTAACTCACTTAGGCAGGTCTTATTGTTTGACATGCATGTCCATTGAATTACAACTTACATGTAGGTAGCACACAGTGGAATCTTGTCTTTAGTGTAAAATTTGTTCTTTTGGTCACTGGCTCCATCGTAATTTTTGTTCGTTACGCTCCGTGTGTTGAGGTAATTGTCGTTGGTGGCAATTACGATTTAGCGCCATTGTTGGTTCCCCTTATTCTTGCTTCTCTGGACATCTGAGCCCGAGAAGCAGGAGTGGGGGGCGCCACCCTGGGTTCCTTAATAAGGCTCACAAGGTTCGTTAACAGGGGACTCTAAATCTTTCAGCATGTGGGAGATACAATGGACTTTGATCCAGCCCGAGCAGTATCAGAACGGAGGTCCCCGCGAACCTCTACTCTCCAGGGTGGCGCTCCTCACTCCTGCGTCTCGCCAGTCGATTTGCTGTCCGGAGAATGGCAACTGGTAAACTTTGATTGGAGTACGAATATACAACGTTTCCCGCTCAGGGACCCCACACACTTTGTAGCAGGGCAGCTGCACTCTGAGTTGAGCAATTGGCAATTATTGTTAGATCAGGTCAGTGATGAACATTCCGACATGGTGGGAAGTTGGATATCACACAAAGTGGACATCTTTGATTTCATGAAGCCATTCAACGGTTTGTTTAAAGGCAAAATGTACGATTCAGATATCCCTCCGCCAACTAGGTTTCCTAACGCGTCAAATTGCGAGATGTATCAAGTTGAGATAGCCAAACATTTGGAAGAAGGTTTGAGGAATGGCTCTTTACAGTTACTTGGTAGGGTCGGAGAGGTAGCCCCACCTCGGGTGATCATGCCTCTCTTGATGGTCGAAGGTACCAGGAAGCGAAGATTATGTCATGATGAAAGGTTTTTGAACCTGTGGATGGTACACAAACCTTTCACTCTGGAAGGCCTGTCGGTTATACCGTCATTGTTGAAAGCTGGTGACTGTATAGCAAGTACAGACGAGAAATCCGCCTATTTGGGCATTCTGCTTTCTGAACGGTCAAGAACATTTTTCGGCATAGAGTTTAACAGCTGGTACTTGCGGTATGCGTGTTTGCCGTTCGGATGGTCAATCTCCCCATTCGTATACTAAACTACAAGAGGTCAGGTAACTTCGTTCCTGAGGCAGAGAGGCATGGTGACTACACAGTACATAGATGACAGGCTTTTAGGCCCACTACTTAAGGCTCAAGGCTCAAGTCACTACAGGACCGGTTTGTCCATATTTTACAGCTCGGCTGTGCTTACAGTCCTCGGTTTTACTAAAGAATGGCTAAAATCAATTTGGGAACCACTGGTACATTTGCGACAGCTAGGCTTCATCGTGCATTCAGATTTGAGAGCTTTCCAAATCCCGCACGATAAGAAGAGCAAATTCATAGAACTGAGGGAAAGCATACTGGCTTCCCAGTCTGTCTTGATTAATGTACTGCAGAAATTCATGGGGAAGTGCGTTTCTTTGCAAATCTGCGTTCCAGCAGCTAAACTGTACATAAGAGTTATGGCTGCTAAGATAGCAGAGGCGACGAAGAAGGGCACGGATATTCAGATGAGTCCTGATCTCAAAGAGGAAATAACCTTCTGGAGATTCCTGGATGGACAGAGTGATTGGTCCGCTTGGAGGGAAGAGAAACACATACAGGTGGATATGGCGACAGACGCCAGTTCATTTGCATGGGGGGCGGTTGTTCAAGACCAGGTCTTGAGAGACAACTGGGCTTCTTCAGACTCTAGGCCTATTCATCTTAAGGAAGCACAGGCACTGCTTAACACCATACAGGCTTGTCAGTCACGCCTGAGAGACCACAGGCTCGACGTTTCGGTGGATAATCAGGCCCTGGTATATGCTTGGGCTAACATGAGATCTAAAGACCTTCGGATGGTTGACATACTCCGGGAAATATTCCGGATGGTGGCGCATCTGAACATAGACCTGCGTCTCATTTACACCCCGTCAAGTCAGAACCCGGCAGACCTACCGTCACGAACGTTGTCGCCCTCTGACGCTATGTTGGCCAAGGTAACCTGGCAGAGGGTCCAGGAGGCATTTGGTCCACATACGTTTGACCTCATGGCCCTGGACTCAAATGCCATGTCGGACAGTACTGGGAAGATGCTCCCACATTACACTCCTTGGCCCTTGCCTGGCTCTTCAGGAGTGAATGTATTCGCTCAAACGTTAACCACGGAACATAATTATTACTGTTTCCCACCATTTTGTATCATTGGGTCCCTTTTAGCTTTCTTTTCTGGAGAATGTGGAAGACCGCTTCGGGTCACCCTGATAGTTCCGAAACTGACTCCTACACCTCCATGGTGGCCGTGCCTTATTGACAGGGCGGAGCTCATGCCGATTGGGGACAAGAATGATCAGGGGATCATCCTTATTCCATCCAAGACAGGTTACAAGCCGTCACGACTAGCTCACCCTCTAATCGCTGCCAGACTCGTGTTTAGCTAGAATGCGTTAACCCTCATTTTCCATTGTTACAGGCTAATGGGAAGGAGGAGATAGATCTCTTCGGCCTTGAAGCGAGAGTGGATGTCCTACTCGACAGACACTACTCGTCTATGTACGAGTGCAAAAAATCCAGAATCCAGGTAGACTTCGAACATTTCCTAGCGAGACGTAGTCGTGACTTGTACTCTTGCACCCCACGTGACATATGTTTATTTCTCGCTTGGAGTGACGGGAAAGGTAAAACCACAGTCCATGATATTCATTGTAGTCAAATAGGACAGAAGAAAACCAGCTGTTTCTGCCCGAAACGATTAGCATACGGAACGGTACTTTCAAAGGTTTCGCAGATCAAGTCTATTTTTCATCGAATGGGTAGGTCGGGCCAGTGGGTAGATTCTGACTCTAGTAGCAACCCGGCAACCTCGCCTCTAGTTACCATATATGTGAAGCAGATCCGACAGGAACAAAGTGTAGCGCACGTGGCCCCCAAACAATCAAAGCCAATATTTCTGTCTAAAGTTAGGCTCATTTCTCTATATATAGACAGGAAGTTGCTTGAGGGAGATCAGGATCCCTCGGCTACATTCATTTTAGCCAGGGACCAGGCACTGTTTAAATTGATGTTTTTTGGCGGGGATAGGGCCCATGATATCGGCATTATGTTGGCTCAGGAGGTTAAACTTTTACCCGACAACTCGGGATATTTGATCAGACATACCTGGGGGAAGACGCATCGGCTTGATAACCCAAAGTTATTCACAATTGTTAGGGCCAGTGACACGGCAGTTTGCCCGGTACTCGGTTTGGAAACATACATTAACATTGCGCAGTCCTTGGACATAGACCTTTCCGTCGGCTTCTTGTTTAGGCCAACAGTCAACGACATAGTAAGGGACCAACCACTTCGTTATGAAGCGATTTATGCAAGGCTCAAATTTTACCTCAAGGTGTTGGAATTGGATGAGGGGGAAACCCCGCACAGTTTCAGGGGCGGATGCGCAATTTCACTGCAGGCAACGAATGATTCGTACGAAAACACAGGCGCTCTCATGCAACATATAGGGTGGGCGTCTGAACAGTCGGCGAAACACTATGCACGAACAGACAGGGTTAACCAGGCTAGAGTTATTGCTAGATGTATGTCGGACTCGGGGCGAGTTACACAGGCTGAGAAGTCTCACCTGGAGGAGTCGGATCTTGCCAATTGGGCGAGTGGTTTGATGTAACGTCATGAGTCTTCCTTTACATATTTCAGTAGCGGCCGGTACAGAGCAGGCCTTCGGGTATTGGTGTGACTTCAGGCATGGGTCTATTGTCAAGACTTCTGTATACACGTTTGTAGTATGTTGTAATTTGGGGTCTGTGGTGCAAGGTTAATTTTTTGTCTTATTGTGTCTCCAAGCCCTATATTGGGTTTTGTGTACGTATGAGTTACTTCAATTAAAGGTTCTGTGAGATTAATTTCTTCGTTCTTAGTTGTGTTTTTTTTTTCTTTCGTTTCTTAATAATTGAGATTGGGGATTTTTGTACATTAGAAGGGGCTTTACAAGCCCCTTCCAATGTTGAGGAATGGGGTGAGGAATGGGGTAATGGATCGGCAATCTCATTATGAAGAAACCGGAAAGGGTTAATATAGGGCAGCGAGAGGGTTGGGTAGAAATGTTCCTCCCCAATCTGAATGCCAGCACGGGCACACACCTAATGGAGCATCAATGAGGATACTGTATATATCCGAAGTGATGACGTATTAGGTGTGCACGTGATTGCACCAATAATCCTCAGTTGGTTTTGGAATGCTCGCAATGGGATGGGGTAGAGTGTGGGAGGTGGCAGGATCCAAATGGTAGGGTTGGTGGCTTTTCATTTTCACGGCCCGCCCGCCCTCCCTGTATATAACAGTCCTGAGGCTCCATCGGGTGCCACTCGTGTTGGTCCGAAATGTTCCTCCCCAATCTGAATGCCAGCACGGGCACACACCTAATGGAGCATCAATGAGGATACTGTATATATCAGATTTATTTAGAAATACTATTTACAGTATTATTAGAATGGGGCCGAAGCCATAGGCATTATTGGCCCCGATTGTGCGTTACAATAAAATTTAGACAATGTTGGCGAACAGAAAATATGATATACAGAAAAGATAAACTTATAAATAAATAAAAATATTTACACACCTTAAACCTTTTTTCATTTCACAATGTCGATGGGGGTGAAAGACCAGAATTTCTTAAGAAAGATATTTGTGAGGCGAGTGAATGGGCGGTATCGAACGTCACCGCTGAAATACACAGGAGCTGTACACTCAGTGACATTCGTCACCACCCATCCAAACGTCACAAGATGGAGGGGTAGGATAAGAAATGGCCATTAATATTAAAACATTGTACTAATAAGACGAGCTGTATGGGAAATAATTTGCACATTGTCTGTTTTGTTCAGATTCGTGTTCCCATACAGCAACGTGTGGACTTTATCATTCTGATTGAGGTTTTGCAGGATTTGATGGGACTGGAGGAGCTGTCTACGAGATACGTCATGTTCCCTACATTGCAAGAGTATGTGTCTTGTCGTCTGGGGCCCCTGCCCACAGGAACAGGTTGGACTAGGTACCCTACTAAAATTATGGGCGTAAAGGTGACTCTTGAACACAAGATCACAGCGTGTTCTGTTAAGATAAATTTCATCTTTGCAAACCTAGCCTGGTTGATAAAAAGACATTTTTGGTTTTAAAAGGTTTGCACACTTGATATTTAAAGGAATTACGGGACAATAGGGATCTCAGTTCAACAGGGGTGCGATCCCAGACTGAAATGGCAGAAGGTATAAGAGATCGCCTCATGGTTCTCGACATGTTGGCAGGTAATCTGAAGTCTCTCGAGCGCCTGAGTCTGGCATCGACGTTGTTATTACTTAAAGTCATCCAAGGAATGCAGAGGAACCACCTTCTCAGCGTACTTTTCTACGTGAGGAACTTTCTCCCGTCTCGTTTTCACATTAGTTGAAATCAGCATGGCAAGAAAGTCATCGTCACTATCTGTACCTTTTAAGCAAGATGTATCCATTTCATTGATGTTAACTGACAAGTACTGACACAACGGCTAGAATACATTTTTCTTTTGGGCTAATCATGCCCAGCTCACCCTCACGCGAAATCGCAGCCATGACAACATTTCACGACTGCAATTCCACAGTAGTACATTTACCCGAGGAAGCGCAAATATCGTTCGGAAATCTTCGCCTTCACTGGGCATGCTCACATTCCCCGAGAGAAGCGCCAGAAACTTCCTCGGGGAAGCTTTCCGAACACGTTACATGTAAGTTTGTCATGAATTTGGGCACAAGTTTCTCTGCCTCAACATCATTCAATACAGTACTCTCATGCTGGGGAAAGATCGTACCGCTCTCCAGTCCCCATCCTTGACGATCGAGATAACTCTGTCACATTATGTTTTCCCTGACCTGTCATCGTCATTGTGCTGTCTCTGACATCTTTTCTGGTTTTCCCCCGGTCTAATATGCTTAGGACAACCCTGGAACATGTCTAACTCCATCTGCGAGACAATTTTGGTTGATTTTCGTCTCGTATGGCCTTGGAATTCTGCTCTGCGTGTGTCAGACTGGGCGCCCTGAGCCTGGGGGAAATTATTGCTGGGACACTTCAGTAAAGAATGGTTGGGGTGTTTTCTGCATGATCTGGCGTTGTGGCGTATTGCATGCATATTTTACACTTCTGATGCGTCCATTGATTTCCGCATGAAGAAGAAAAAACATGGCCGCCTGGCAACATCGTCCGGCGTCCGTGAATTTCTGTGAGAAGATTTCATTCATTTCTGTATTTAACCTGCAGTATGTCTAATCTACGAGATAGTAAAATGCACTTCAATGGCGTAGACGGCCAAAACGGAAACTTTTGGCCAGAAAAATCGGATTCTGGCGTCCGCGTATTCACTGTTAGAAATTATTAATTTTACAATAGTAATTTTGCAGTAATTTTACAGAAATTGCCTGCAGCAGAGTCCCCAGCACTTTCTGAAAATTTACATATGTTATGATTCATGTTTTCCTGTATTGGTTGGACTCCATTGGACAACCCATTATGATGCCTTCTGAGAGCAGTATGAAAATATAATTTGGTCAGCCTCCAGTCAAGTCTCTGTTAATATTTATTTAAGTCTGTAATTTTACAGATCCAGTCCTGGGGACTCTGCTGCACAGATTTTCTGAATAACAGATATTTCTAACAGTGTTGTTGTGCGCTGCTCGCTTCCGTACAATATGTGCTGGGGTTGACAGTCAACAAGATGGAGTGGACCCTGGCAACTTCTTTGTAGGGGTGTGCTGCTGCTGCTGTTGTTGTTGTTGTACTGGCTTTGGATGGACATCCTTGCTGCCAATGGTAGCCACCTGCATACCTACATGTCTAAACTGCTCTGATTTATTGGGCTTCAGTGACACATGCGAGTAGTAGCTTGCATTGTGCTGTATTCATTGACCACCCGTAATGACACCTCTGGTGTACAATATTTCAATGAACCCCCCCCCCACCCCCCACCCCCAGGACTTGTGATGATTGTAACTCTGTGCCCTTTCCGTTTCAAACCCTAGCACTTTGCCAACTTCTTCCACGAACACATCCCAATTCAACT
Source organism: Notospermus geniculatus (assembly GCA_002633025.1). NCBI lineage: Eukaryota > Metazoa > Nemertea > Pilidiophora > Heteronemertea > Lineidae > Notospermus > Notospermus geniculatus. The sequence goes on along the minus strand of NMRB01000756.1, from coordinate 93,677 downwards.
TGATGAAAGCTTTGCATGAATTCATTTCCACATGCATTAGAACAGTCCAGTTGAATTCATTATTCTCAGTTTTCACATTGTGGAGCATAGCACAGCGATGTGGAGCATAGCACAGTGATGTTCTCTGAATATTGTCAGCAACAACCTCCTGTTCCTCATTTCATTTCATTTCATTTATTTGACCAACACAGTAAATAAGGTATAAGTAATTAAATATAGGAATAATGGTCGGGAGCACAGCAATATCACGAAGTGATCGCTTACGCTGTGCCCCCTGATAAAGATAACAGCACAAATAAATTGAAAGATGACACATACTACAAATACATATTACAAGGAATTTAATAGACAGACAAAAGTAATTAAAGGTTACATACATAACAGTCACGAACGGTGCAGTTTAAGTCAGGAACAGGAGTTAGTCCAACATGCAATCGGTGGAATCGCTGTCGCAGTGACAGACGATTCCTGACACGAAGGAATGACCTTCCAGCAGTAAATATGGAGCTGTCTTCGCTTGCCGAGGTACGTAAGCGATGTAGTCGAAGTGGACGGTGAGCGTCATCTTCGTTGAAGTCGGGCCTCTTGTCAAATGATGGTTGTTCGTCTACGAATCGCTTATTCAAGGTCCAGTAATAGAATAGTAGATTATCGTCCATTCTGTTATCAAATTCGCTACAAATAAAAACGTTTAAGGGCTAGGTTCAGTGACCATATTTTCTGAATCCAGTTTTTGAAAATGTCAAATGTCTTTGAAATGACCTAGCCATTTTAACTTCCAGCAACACTAAATGTATCAGAGGGACAGTGCAATAACAAAAATGTGGAGTTTCTCACTTGACGAGCCAATTAGCTAAAACAAAGGCCGACCTTTCGGTACATAATGCGGCTTTGTAACAAAGAGCCAAGAGATTATTTTCTGTGTACTTGTGACCTTCAGCTCAAATGTCGGTCCTAAGACAGGGGCTTCCAGACTAAACCCTCTGAACTCAATGCACTGCATGCTGGTAGGCCCACTCCTATTCAGAATGTACAGTGGCATGATGATGTAAGCCTGCCCTGGCATTCCTGACATGTGAATAGAATTACTGGACTGCCTGATTCCACAATACAAGTCATTGATTTACCATAGCAGTCAATTGTTGTTATTGCTCATGTGTGGGGAGTGGTCAAACCTCAAATAAAGGGCATATCTTCAGATAGTTCTGACAAATTTTAGATTTTCTCGACAATGGAAACAAATTCTTGAATTCTGGCTGCATTGATACAAACCAAAGTTACTAGTATACAGAAGATAAATCTCTTAGTTCTTTGTAATAAGGCGGCATTATGTACCGAAAGCTGTACCCTTTGTTTCAGCTAATGAGTGGATCGGCCAGACACTAATTTGTCGTTTTAGTTATCACATTGTCCTCCTGATACTTTAGGTGCAGGTGCAAAGTAATAAGATTGAGCCATTTTAAGGATATTTGACCTTTTAGAAAACTGGGCTTGGAAATTTTGGTCGGTGAACCTAGCCCTTAACCCTCTCAGTGCTGGTAGCGCCATTTTAGAATTTGTCAATTCTGAGATTATAAAGATGTCACCACCAGTGCTGAATGGAATGGGTTAAGTTGACATTGGATACATGATACATGTATACACGTATACACGTATTTGAACAATCGCGGTTATAGGGAGATACACCCCTCTTGAAAACCATTAAAGACAATAATTCTACATGAATACACTAAAACAGGGTTTCTGCTGGAGTATTAGATTTAGTAGCCAGTTTTGCTGAAATAAGATATCTTTCAGGGCAGCTATATTCCATTGTAAATAGCATTACAAAATTTGAGCCAATGATTTATTTCTGTCACCAGTTTATATTAAAAGTAGGTTTTGGCTCCAGTGTAAATTGCGATTCCTTCACACAGCCTTTCCTGACAGTAATAGTGCCCATTTTCCTGCAACCTGGGAAACATCAGTTTATAGTGGCAACATCCGCAATTTACTTGACACTTTTACGCCATCTGTTCATTAAGTCTTGCAAAGTGGAAGTGTCACCCAGATATCGATGGCATATGGAGAAGAAGTTCTCGACATCATCAGTAGTTCCTGCCCTGGGATGTTCTGGATAACCAATTCGACTACTCTCTCTCCTGCGACACTCCTGGCTTTCTATATTTGTAGTCACTTCAACCACAGTTTCCCTGCTAAATCCCCTTACAGAGTCCCAAGGCCTGGAAAAGAAATAAAGGTGAAACAAGGCTGATAATATGTGTGGCGGTCTAGGAAAACCTGTCGGATGTCGCGTTTGAGGAAAGTGTTAATGGCCTTGGTGAACCCGCACATTTCAATAGCCGAAACGTACCACGTAACAGGTGAACAATAGCAGTTCAATGCACAGGCAATCTATCAACCGTTGTTGATCACTCAGCGACTTCCGACGGGTTATCCCAGACCGTCACACATATACTACTACACTGTACATGCCTGTTCCTCTAAAAAGTGGCAACACTTATACCAGATAGGACAACGTCAGAGGAGGAATTGGTACATGTACATTGTCTTTTTGATACATACATAGTTAGTAGCATTACGATGTATGCAATACATCCAGAGATGACCCGCTACAGTCATGCCTGTACATTGTAGCATATTTCTCTATCATTGCCTGTTGTAACATCGGATGGTCGTCAGGGTATGGCACGGGTCCGACTCCGCAGAGTCAGCACAGGTAGGATGGCGATAGGAAAGCACAGTCCTCTTTGATGTGATGATGAAAATGTGACTGACACCATGAAAACAGGGTAGGAACAACCACACAATGACATCTAAATCAAGGCAAGGAGACAACAGGCGATTTGGCATGCTTGTCAGTTGCAATAGGATGGTATTGGAATCTTGATGACGTAGTCAGACGCTGGTGTTGCATGGAATGGAATGATGTAATCGGAGGTCTGGGTAGATGGCATACGGTATATTTTCATACTTTTCGTCATACATGTCTTTGCATTTTTCCTCAAATTTCTTCTGAAAAAGGCTGAGGTAGCACAGGATCCTATCCAGAGTTACCTCAGGTAGGCCTACTTCATTTAACAGCCCTTTGTGAAGGTCCTTGAAGAGTGTGTAATCAGGCACACACATCTGATACTCCGGCTGAGTGGCACTTTCACAGTCGTCAGCATTTCTTTGATAGAATTCAAGCCTAAAAAAATCAGGCCATATTTTTAGACCAGTAGCCTAGAGTAGAGTAGCTACCTATAACACAAAGGTCTATGCACCAAGTGTGCCAGAGTAGATACTGTGTCTTAGTCCCGGGTCTTAGTTTTTTTTATTTCTGAACGTGCAATGCAGTGCCCTCACTGTGCGTGCGATACCATGATACGCACTGCACCATGCACACGACACGCAGGCCTACATGTACGACGTACGTGTATGCAGCAGCCTAGCAGCGCAGGCCTTAGGCTATGATATCACGAGTATCTGGCCTACAACAAAAGTCGTCTTACCTCTCTATAAGGTCCTTTTTGCGACCGGAAATCTTGGCCCCATACTTCTTCAGTTCTCCCTTTACATCTTTAAAGCGTGACTATATGCGTTAGGTGACTCTTTCTCCCTCCACACCTCGATAAGACTGGTCCCCTGTCCAGCCGTATATAGCCAGTGATAACACCTAGGCTAGACTGATACTATATCATGGCAGCCATAGCTTCACCACTTGACAAGTTCAACGTGGTGTTATAGCGTGAATAACCCTTCATCAGGTAAGGTTCACATGCTTCAACTCATTCGTTTGTGTGTAAGAACACACAGAATACCTAATTGGTCACCCAGATCATTCAGATAGCTAGATTTGAACAGTCTTGTTGAGCATGATCATGATCAACCTCACCGCCATGAATTAGCTCTGTGTGTAAATGGTGTACATCGACCGTGTGTATAATGCTACGAACGAGGTCACCGTAAATGAGATGCACTACGACGGCGTCACGAAATTCCGTTTTGGATGCATAGCGTGGCGCTTTAAGAGAAAGCTGGCTGCTCCTTTTAGGTCATTTTTTGGGTAAAAAAACAGAACGCGAGCAGACGAGGGAAATGACTGCACTTCACTTAAGGAAAGACGCGAACACCTCTAGCGGAGAAACTGAGTTGACTATCAGCGCCATCTGGGCCGTTAGTTCCTCGCCGGTTCCTCATTGGAAGCCTGCATTAACCATCTCCTATAGGTTTAATCAAGGATGCCTGTTCAAGTCACGCAATACTTCTAAAAGTCAGAGATCAAGGTCACAATCAACCGTCACAGACAACATAAGTCAGAACCTGCTGATTGTGGAAGCGTAAAACTTTCACGTACACCTGACAGTAGGTTATCAAGGATGACCATTCAGATAACACAATGACCTTTAAGCCCAGAGGTCAAGGTCAAGGTCAAACAGGTCTATAATGTAAATCTGCTCAGAATTTCAGGAGAAAATTAATTAAAATGCTGCATTAACCATATCCTATTGGTTTACTCAAGGATGCCTGTTCCAGTTACGCAATACTTCTCATGTTCATAGGTCAAGGTCACAGTCAACCAGCTCTAGAGTAGTAAACTTCTACCTTCAACTGGAAATTGGCTAGTGGTATATTGGCCACTGTCTGCAGGATCGGAAACCATTGACGTTGCTCCGATGTCCTGTTCTTGATGTAGGTGCAAATTTAGTAGAAGCATGCGGTTGCGTTTTTGGGCCACCCTGTACAGTAGCTACAAGGGGTTCAATGCAAAATGGTCGACGTATCGTCACAGTAAAAAGAGTTTTAGATGCGAACGGATTACCTTATTCCTGTGTAGAGACACGTTTAACAAGAATAAAAAGGAAGTAATTGTGCTTGTTATTTGAGCTACTCACTGTCAGTAAGCAAGCTTTTCAGTTGCAGGTGTGTAGGAGCAGCAGGATAATCTCAACCTAAAATCTTAGGACACGTGGTTAAGGTGGTTTTATCTCAGGAGGTATAATAATATTAATTTGAAATAGCTAAATAGCGGGGGAGTTTTTTTATACATGTACGATTACGATAAGATTTTTCTTATGCTCAGTCCACACGATCCAATTTTTCTGTCAAACTTTTTGGTCAAATTTTTCCCTTCGACCCTCTCAATCCACACGGTGGATTTTTTATCAGTCTTTTTGAATTTCAAGTCAAGGAGAGGCGCAGTATAGATGACATAACCATACAAAATAGTCCCAATGACGTGAAAATAACATCTATGGCTATTCATAACAAAAGGCCTAGTCACCGCATTCAAGGCGTTAATGGGACAATAAAAATATACCCCGTGCCACACGGTACGATTTGTAATTATTTGGTCAAATCGTAGGAGAAAAATAGGACGAGCTCTATCTAAAAAGAATGGATTTTGAAATTTGGTTGGTCAAATTTGTGGATTTTCACCGTGCTACACGATAATTTTTTTGCTCAAACTTTTTTGGTCAAATTAAATTGGACCGTGTGGCTCGGGCATTAGTAACACTTTTCTTACAAGTTAGTATCATTTTTCTTACTAATATCTAATAAATAGCTAAGATACTTGCTAAGAAAATTTTCAGATTAGTAAGATTAATGTTTGGGATGAAATTTTGTAGGGACAGATACGTCACCTCTGTACGACCCCAATATACTGCATGAATAGCGCTCAAACAGCCACCGTCGCGTTTTACGTTTTGCACATGTATGTAGGCCTATTTCATGTATTCTTCAAAATGAGCCCAACACAACATCAATAGATCAAACTGGATGACGCAAAACGTACGGTATGAATATGGTATGTATTGATTTTACGACGTTTTCATTGTTATTGAAATATTCGATTTGTATTTATAGTGATTTTCGTAAATCGATGAGAGAATTCACTTGAGAACTGATACTGATCACGAGAGTGAGTGCAGAGGGAGAAACGCGTTATGTCCATCTTATATAAGACGGCGCCTGCATTTGTCCATGCATTTAAATCATCTGGACCTCGATGGGAGGACCCTTTGGTTGTTAGGCAGGCCTTGGTATGGTTGGTGAAGTCTGGCTATTGCGTTTTTTTGACGGGACACTTCCAGCCAGTCCCATGCCGATGCCTGTGGTCAATTTCGAATCAAGGCCTAGTTGCATGTTCTATTTCGAACCAAGGTTCAGCTGGTTAGAAAACAATGTGCTTTGGACAGTTTAGAGTAAACTCTAAATTCACTGTTGTCCGGATACTAGGGGTTTGACTGACATAGGCCTACTGGTCCGCCCATCGAGCTCCAGATGCTTTAAACGGACTTTAGGACTCCCGTTCCTTTTACACCTGTTTACATACAGCGCGACCATGAGCGTGCAGCGAAAAAGCTTCATTTAGGCTGCTGTTGCTGAACTGCTTACTTTCATTTTATGCCCCTTTCCTCAGGAAGCGGGGGCATTATTTCGCCACCTGTTACGCCCGTCCGCCATAGTCCCTCCGTTAGCTTTCCCATTTCCGCTCATTAAAAAAATAATCCTTGGATCCAAGGGTGAATCATCCTATCAAACTGATATTTTGTTTGAATGTTGGGGGTGACTTTTCGCGGATTTACAATATGCCACCAGAGCTGCCATCTTGGAATCAGATTCCGTCGACTTCAGGGAGAAACGTTCGTCCGATCAGTGTATTAGGCAGTGGACAGTCAAAATGTGAACATTTCGCGTTTTCTACCTCCCTGCAGTAGGCCTATATACTTATGTTATGGGAAGGATTAAGTAGCGCTTCAATCAAATCACAGTGTAGATTGGTGCCACGCTCCCCACTAGGAATGGTACTAATCTATTCACGGTGGGATGTTGAACAACGTTCCGTGTTTAACTCCTCACACTATTACTTTTCGGGCAATAGTTGTGACGACGAAAATCACTCTCCCGCGAGTGGGTTAGGCATTTACTGCTATTAGAATGCAAAAGAGTACTTTTCGTTGAAGAAAACGACTTGTAATTGGCCCCGCCTCCTATTCATAACCGGAAGGTAACATGAACGTATGGCAAGCGGATTGTCCAGTTAAACCTATATTTTTGCACTAAAACCTACTTTCATGCTTAGAAAACGTTTTTGGGCAATAACTGGACAAATAGCCAAGAAACCTATATTTATGTTTTAAAAACCTGGTTTTATAGAGAAAAAAAAATTAGTTTGTCTTCAATAAAACCAGTATTTTTGTAGAAAATATAGGTTTCTTGAATAGCTGAACAAACGGTGTACAAAAACCTAGTTTCTATCACGAAACCTATATTTTGTACCTCGTCCCATGTACATGTACACGATTTCTTTGTCATATTGGGACGAGGATAGGAAACCTCGGGCCCATGGGTCATGATGTACATGGTTGCACGCACAGCACTACTGGGGACGGGTATTTTGCAACCTAGTCCCGGCGAAATCATCTTGGTCAGTGGGGGCGAGGTTCAAAAAGGTAGGTTTCCATAAAAACTAGGTTTTTATCAAAAACCTACTTTTTATGGCATAAAACTTGGGTTTAGTGAAAAAAAAACTTGGTATTTAACTCACCTCTGTGAGGTGAGCTTCTCTCATGGTGTGTCGTCCGTCGTCGTTAACAGGGGTGGCACGTTTCTAAACCGCTTGGGTTACAAACTTGAAATTTGGTGTATAGGTACCCTATGGTGAAAACTATCTCTAGACCGAAACTTAGCGCTGCTGCTTGTACAATCTGGCCTGAAGGGGCGCTTTGTGAAAACCTTCTTTCGGCCTTATGTCGTGAACGCTGTTATAGCTACAACCACGAAACATTTATGGTGGGTTCCTCTTATGGTGAGTTTTGATTTGACCTACTTTTCAAGGTCACAGAGGTCAAAGATAAAATTCACTGCTTGGTGGCACATTTCATGGCTATTTGACATAGAGTGTTGTGATTTGGTGTGATATATAATTAGGCACCCTGCACAAATGCACTATATTTCAACCAGTAGTCAAAAAGGGGGGTTTGCGTGCACCCCCGTAAATAAACTTTCAATTAACATTTTTATATAGGAAAAGATGTGTAGAAAACGGTTTGCTATGTTAACAATTTCACAAATTGTCCCACGTGCCTTTTTTAAGCAAATTAATCCGGTGTCGTAGAATGTCATGCCCCCCGATATGAGATGTCCCACAACAATAGATTCTGACGGATTAAGGGTCAGCCGGACACTGACAAACAGAACTTCTGTTACCAGACGTCCCCTGAACAAAAGAAGCGGGCATCTGATATCGGGGGCATTACATTCTATGACACCGGCATTATTGATAAATGTGTTATTCACCATAGACTGGCTTTGTACAGGGGCAAGGGAACCAATGTACAGCTAACTTCTCAATGGATGGATTTAGACCCTATAAATGTATTACTAACAGATAGAAATATGAGGACAGTGAATCACATAAGCACAGTATTGAATATTTTCAGTTGTTGCATAATGGGAAATTGCCGATTTTAAAATGTTTTAATGTAAAATTACACAAAATGGGACCAAATACACCAAAAAGTGATTTCCGCTTGCCAAAACAAATTAAGAACATGTTTGGCTCAATCAGAGGAACCATGTTTCTATCTGTTGGTAATACATTTATAGAGGCTAAATCCAACCATTCAGAAGTTAGGTGTACATTTTTTTCTCCTGCCCCTGTACAAACCAGTGTGATGTTGAATAACACATTTGCTAATAATGCCGGCTTAATTTGCTTAAGAAAGGCACGTGGGACAATTTGTGAAATTGTTAACATAGCAAACCGTTTTCTACACGTCTTTTCCTATATAAAAATGTTAATTAAAAGTTTATTTCCGGGGGTGCATGCAACCCCCCCCCCCCCTTTTTGACTAAACTAGTTCGTCAGGCAGGTTCGTCGACGCTAGGGAATTTTCGAAACCTCAGGATGCGGGCGTCGCATTGGCGTCGACCCCTGATGGAGGGGGGCACAGAGTTGTTATTGACCGGTGCATTAACCGTGCCTAAATATGTGTCTTGGTACCGTCTACATATATGCCAAATTTCAGTTCGATTGGACTTCAACATGGCTGCCAGGCGGCCATCTTGAAAAATTGACTTTGGCCATATCTCATCAATAGTAAATGCTACGATGTTTCAATGTTGTCTAAACATCTATGCAAGTATCCTGTACATTCCTGGTAAACTTTCAGTACCAACGAACGTCACGTGTGGCCACCAGGTGGCCGTCTTGAAAAATAGAATTTTGACATCTGTGACCTAGACAGGAAAGCGGTTTGTTCACAAATACCACTTGTATTCATTGTATTCAGAAATTATACTCCTGGGTGCCATCGCCTGAAATTACATGTATGTCATTGACTGATAATACTGATCAGATCAAAAAAATACTTTTTGGTGTGTTCAGCTTTATCTTATCTTTACTGATCCTTCAACATTCACCATGAGAGTCACAGTTTCACCGCAGAGGCTTATCACAGAGGTGAGCACAATGGCCCTGGCCATTTCATTTGACTGATAAGCTTAGTTTTATGGAATAACTGGACATTTCAGTGCAGAAAGTTACATTTTTGTCGATAAAATGGGGGTTGTTTGGCATAAAACCAGGCTTTTTGTCATAAAATATAGGTTTTTGACAAAAACTAAGTATTTTGATAAAAACCTATTATTTTAGGAAGGAAAAAATTAAGTTTTCTTCTAGAAATTTGGTTTTAGACAAAACTATGGGCCGTATTCATAAAGGGTGTTTATGGGCGGTTATCAGTGCAAAAAAGGGACGTCGAAACGAGAACAGAGAGGTTGCGAAACGAGAACAAACTACCATGTAGAAAATGTTTATGTTGCGAAACAAGAACAAACAACCATGCAGGAGACACTTTTTCTGTACGACGAAGAAATTGTTTTGCATAAAGAATGTATCTTTAATACATCATAACATGTCTTGCATGGAGAAGATGTTTATGTTTTTGAACACAAACAATCTACGACACGAAATGAAGACAGCATACACCACGAAAAGGACGTTGCGATAACCGCCCATAGGTGCTTAGTCTAATCAGCGTACAAATTCTGCATTACACAGGTTAAAGACCTAGAAAACTATTGTCTGATGGTGCTTCACCAGAGGAGTTTACCCGCAGAATAATCACACGCGTACAACTTTTCTGCGTCTAAAGCCTAGTTTATACTTCGACGCAAGGCCATCGGCGTCCGACGCACGATCAAATATGGACGCCGACTTTTCGGAATTGATTCATAGTCCAGCGTTCTTTAGCGACGGCGATCCATTATGAAATGACGGAAGTAAAATACAGCCTCGCGATCGGACGCCGACCAAATCGCACGACCGGGTCGGCGTCAAACACAAGATCGCGCGTTGGTCGCCGGCCATGGTCGTGCGTCGAAGTATAAATTAGGCTTAAGTCCAAGAGAACAAGGGAAAATTTAAACGATCAGGCAGGCTTGTCTAGAATTTGTCCAACACTTTCTTTTGTCCTCTCACACTGAGCTGCTAGACGCGTGTGATCATCTTGTGGGTAAATGCCAGAGATCAGGCAGCATACAGAAGGCAGAACAATAATTTTCTAGGCCTTTAACCTGTGTAATGCGGAATTTGTACGCTGATTAGGCTAAACACCCTTTATGAATGAATATGGCCATATATTTAGGAGAAAAACTTAGTTTTTGTCAAACAACCTATATTTTATCCACAAAAACTAGTTTTTATGAGGATAAAACTAAGTTTTATTGCAAAAATATAGGTTTTTTGAATAACTGGACAATCCGCTTGCCATAAACGTACGCCTTGATCACATGTGATAAACTCACCAATCATTGATGCCGTTCAACACGTAATGGACGAAAATTTTACGTTTTCATTTGGATATTTCGACCTTTACCTACTACATGTAACATATTTTCGCGTGAAACAAATATGTTTGGTCTTTCGTACCGAAGGATATGGTGTGACACCAGTCCAGGATTGTTTCTCTTTTGTTACTCTAGTAAACTGCTGGCTACAATCACATTTCTTCTCCTGCTCAGAGTAGGCCGACACAAAGGCTGACTTCGATTTGTCAACTCGGGGTACTCGAGTCACCCGGGTATAAATCGAAGTCACTCGAGTTAGGAGGGTTGCCGAACTGTGCAACAAACATGGCGTCCGATCTACCCGTCTGAGCCAACCCTCGCGGATGGTCCGTGGGTAGCAAGAGTTGCTACTCTTCAAAATGGCTGCCAATATGGCGGACGTCGGAAAAAATACACAAACTGCTTTTCATTTGAGTCGAAATTGTCCAAAACTGGGTTGGTTCTAAACCTGGCACTGGCACTGGCACTGGTGTCATATTATGGCCAGAAATCATGAAAAAAATGTATATATACGTAACAGTTATTATTTCGGAAGATAATAGGGCCAACCAGTTTAACATGGATCAATTTTGTTGGAAAAAATTTGACATTTTTTTTTCTAGTTCTTTTTTAGATTTTTCAACATTATTGATCCATGTTAAACTGGTTGGTCCTATTATCTTATTATCTTCCAAAATAATAACTGTTAGGTAAATATACCATTTTTCATGATTTCTGACCATAATATGATGCTAGTGCCAGGTTTATAACCAAACCCTTCAAAACTCGTATCTTTTGAGAAGAGAAAGTGGGTGGTGAAGTCCTACAAGATGAATTGAGGGATTCAAGATGAATTGGGACTTTCAATCTTCTCAAAAACACTGCATACAGGCCTAGTGCAGTGATGATGGATTAAAAACCAGCAAAGGCTACGGTAACGGTAGTGAAATTATAGAAATCGCCGGTAAGAAGTCCTTGAATTCATTCATCTCGCATATAGCATAGTGTGGCACTTATCATGCTTATATTTCCCGCTCAAAACACGGTCGCGGTGGCGTTAAAGGTAAGCGGAATGCGACAACAACAACGAAGCTAGTTCACCGGTTGCCACAGGTGGCGCATTGCAATTTCAATTTGGAACTCAGGTTACCCAAGTGCGCATGCGCATTGCGTTGAATTTACGTCATAACCGGTGGCAATTTTTCTAACGCGGGTGACCCGAGTTGACAAATCGAAGTCAGCCAAAAGTGTAGGCCGAGTAGGTTGCCTCACAATACAGCTATCTTTATTTGTGATAAGTGGAATAAGTTGAATAATAATAGGGGTGTCATTTATTGTCAGACACACTGATAATCATTACATTTACATCCCTTTGGCTCCACCTACCACAAACGCGTTTCAGAGTCGTCTAGATAAGAGATCTAAGATGTTGATATTGCATAATCCTATTGTTTTCCTTCTCTGCCTGACTTATATCAAAATGGAAAATAGGCTGTTGCCTTGCCGGAAAGTTATGCAGTTGAACAGAGAATTGTTTGTTATATCAAAAAACTGCCTTAAATTTTCAAATTCGATGAAAATTAACGATTTTACAACGCTAAATTTGCAGCCTGTTTGGGCCGTAATCATTATGCTTTCCCCTTGCCTTGATACACATGATTCCTTAAATGCGTGAGTCTTGGAATGACTCACTTATTGCAAGATGCAATTAGGTCAGTGGCTCAGTTTAACCAGATGATATAAGATTATAAAAAATTAGTCAATGTGGGAAGGTGTATTTCTGCAACATGTTTCCTAAGGCCCTGTTTACCAAATGATCCCACAAATTGCGAAATGCCTGCTGGAGGCTGACAAAGTCAAGAGAATCTCCGGGGGATGACAATATCGGGCCTTTAATTGGTTAAAGGTTCACATGAATTTTATACGATAAACGGCAATTGGAATACTTTCGATAGAGTAGAAAAAAGCTCAGTTGCTGAAGCGGTCTCGTTGCGTTGCTCCCACATCTCTTTAGAACAAAGACTTTGTCCTAAAGAGATAGGGGAACATCCTGACTTATCAGGTCTTTTCCTGTCTTTCCTACGTCTTTCCATACAAAGCCCTGACACAATTCGCGCTACTGGCTGAACTGGTTGCCGCAGAAGAAAATGCGGCCAATCAGCGAACGTCATTCTGAGTCACCTTAAGATGACAGGCGTTACACGTAGATTGTATCGTAATGTCACTCACAACACAGTGCTCAAGTACCTCAAGTCCCCCACCTCACCCTAAGTAGAGATCAGTTACACGTATACATGTACTGTATAATATGACTTATCCGGCCACCGCGGCCAACCTGCGAACCACGCGAACTACTGACTATACACGATCCAGGCCAAGTTATGAAAGGCCTAGTTAGGGTTACACATCACTTGTGAGTTCCTTTTCAACGGCAGACCACAGTTTTATTCCACAGTAGGCGGAGGTTTAATTGACATCATTTACAAATCGTACTAGTGGTCAATTCATTTTGACAAAAGTGAAACTGACCCTCACCGCGGGATATCCATTACGATGCTCACCAGGCATAAGACGATTTCCATTGAACATGTAACCCTGACTAGGCCTTTCGTAACTTGGCCTGGATCGTGTATAGTCAATAATTCCCGTGGTTCGCAGGTTGGCCGCGGTGGCCGGATAAGTCATATTATACAGTATAATGAGCCTTGTATTCGCAGCCAAGCAGCGCTGACATGGATATTCCCACGTCCGGCCACCTGCACCGCTGGATTCAAGCTAAGTTGAGTTCAGCCTATTCTACTTTCATCGCAGAGAATGTAATCATTCTCAGGCCACGTCATTGAAACAGATACGCCGCTGGCGTTTGTTTCAAGTTGACCTGCTGGGTCAGCTTTGTTCAAACCTGCGTAGTTCATGTGTATCAATCACCGGCCTAGTTGTTGGGATGAGATGGTGGGGATGAACATTTACTGGAATGGCTTTGATACTCCACCGATTCCGGCGTATTCTCTCAGGGGTTTGTGTGCGGTGACGAGGGAGCGAGCACTAAGAACCCCTGATTTCTCAGGATGATAGGGGAAGTACACAATACCGTAAGATGCTGTACACGTATAACGCGGGAGGCTGTTTGTGAAAATATCGTTTGATTGGCGCCACGGAGAACGACCCTGTTTGTTGGTTCAAGTTGACCCTTATTTTCAACACTGTCTGGTTTAAGGTGACCCTTATTTTCAACACTGTCTGGCATGTCTGTGTCATGTTTGGCAGTATTTTCAGCTATATCTCAGTTGTTGAAGGAGCAACACGTTTGAAATTTGGCATGCATGCAGTGATGGCTATATCGGTTTCTGAACGATAAAATGCTTCGAAAATGGCGAAATATGATCTCGGTTGTATATTACAATTTATAAATCTTATTATAATGGACGGTAGCCATGTTGGATTTTGTTGTCAACCTGAGTTGACCTGTAATCTGCTATACCTTGCTGTGTAATGACTGTACACAGATCGGGTGGATCGAATTTTCTGCCAGATCACCTCCTTAGTTAGGGTTTGAAGCCTACGAAAAGCGGCCTGTGTGTACAGTACAATAGGAGGTAGATGTAGAACATGAAAATCAAACAACATGTAATTCCCTTGATCAATCATGCTGAATTCGCGGTTCACCGGTAAAGGGCTCCGCACACTGGCGACTAAAATGGGGGCAACTACCGATGCGACTACTACGTCGCCTGCCATAATTACCTTTGCGGTCGATCAATGATGTCATCCACGACATCACTGATCTTCCAAAGAAGCATTTGTCGCAAACAAGTCAACAAAAACTAAAAAAACTGAAAAATGTTCAGTCGCTTCTGTGGTCGCAAGGCCGGTCGCCTACAAAATCGCTCGAAAAAATCGCTAATGTGCGGTGCCCTTTAGTTAGTTATTAAGGATCACAGCTTCACTTTGCTTGACAAAAATGGTTCTGGAGGTAAAACTACTCGACCGAATCGAGGTATTTTGGTCTTATTTTTCCCTCTAGAAAGATTTTCTATCCATTCATACCAGTAGTTTGGGACTGAGGGTGGTGGGAGTATGCGTGTTCGTTTTTTGGACCACCCTGTATAGGCAGATTCATAAAACCTTGCCAGGCTTAGTTCCTTGCCAGAGTACCCATTTTGTACAGACCACTGTACACAACCAGTAACCAACTAAGCTAGCAGGGCTTAATGAATATGGGTCCTGTTCATAACCTGACTTTGGCATGGTGGATAAGGTGAGCAAGCGCATGGTTAATTGATCTGGCGATGCACCGTCAATCATACCATTCATACTTTATTATTCAATGGAACATGTAACTGTTGACAGTCAGTCTCTGACAACTCAACACTAACTTCCTTGAGGAAGGATAAGCCACGGCCGGGACAGAACTGGTCCGTTCTCGGGTACCATGAAATGAACCACGAAATCTGTGTAGTGAGACCTGCAACTGATGACAACATTCAGGCTGCTTAGCAACATCTCTCACTGTGTAGTTCTGGATACTGTGTCATCGACTTCAAGTAATTACACCAAGAATTCCAAATCCCTCCATCATTGATAGCCCCAGACAGACTAAGACATATCGAAATATCTAAATACTTGAAATATATTATATTTCAAGTATTTAGATATTTTGATAAAAGCAATTTTTATTGTCGTACGCTACAAAAACAGCCAGAGTCAGAGACTCAAAATGACGACATGAAGCCGATAGAGCGAGCGAACCGTGAATGCGTGGTGCCGTCGATAGCTAATTACATCAAAATTCTCATATCCCTTCGTCGCTGATGGTCCCAATCAGACTAAATTTGTATCAAACAATCAAAATATGTGAAATATTAGCAATTTTGAAGGCAGCACACTATGAAAGCAGCCCGAGTCGAAGACTTTGTAATGACATATCCATGAAGCCGATATTGCTAGCTGTTGCTCGGTTCGATCATTCTGGTTTTTGCCAAATATGTATCGTCATATTTCGAACCCACTCATGTAGTTTTGATGCAAAATAATTTCAGTTATTGACTGATGATACTCTAAAGGGGCTGTTTCACTTTGAATTCAAGGTTGCGATTTATGATCCGTGGGAAAACTGAAAGAGCTATGATCTTGCAATTTGGAGGGATGATTCTATGTTTCAGACCAATTTCAATGGTACAACAATCAATAACATTTGAAGTATTTTTTAAGACAATGGGTGTTTGAAGCCTTGAAGTTTCATATTAGAACCAAAATATTTCTAAAAAAAACTTGGATTATAGGTTCGCGAATGAGCCATGTGTCACCTACCTGCAAAATAATCCAGTTGTATTCAATGAAAGTACCAAAAAAAGTCACAAAAGTAGTTTGATATCACTCATTTGGAAGAACATGAACACTCTAAAGACCCTTAGGCCTATTGTTGACTGCCATTGTCAATAAAGTCATAACAGTGACATAACAGAACTGGATGACTTTTGTGGCAACTTGGGTTCAACCATTCATCTGAACGGGGTGGTGTTTTTTGCATAGGAAGCACTACAAACTGATTCAATGAGGTAATCTTTCTAACAAAACATTCTTTTGAATGG
>NMRB01000756.1:48982-63258 GCA_002633025.1 Notospermus geniculatus | reverse complement strand
CATTGGTTAAGTTTGCACACATAGTTTGGAAAACATGGTCGAGGTTTCTAGCCACAAGATTTCTTTGTGAGTGCTCATGAATCGATGCATGTTTAAGGGTATGCAAGGGTTCGTGGGTTCGATCCTGGTAGGAAGCAATGTCTTTCACCTTAGAAACCCGATTTCTATTTTCATATTCTTTACTTGTATCTCCTTTATTTGTGACCCTTGTATAACATAAAACTGTTTGGGTTCGGAGATTGTTTGGGCTACTCGCAGGGTATTTATGGACGCCTCGTTTAAACACGGGCGATTGAACCATCTTTTTAGAAGATGGGGATTTGGCCTAGTGGTTTAAGGCGTGTGCCCCTAAGTGCTGGCGATTGATGCCATATGCGAGGGTTCGTGGGTTCGATCCTGGTAGGAAGCAATGTCTTTCACCTTAGAAACCCGATTTCTATTTTCATATTCTAAGGGTATGCAAGACAGTGATGGCATAACATGTGTTACCATCATTTAGCAAGCCGATAAATACACAATCTACCAATCAGAGGGGAGTTTTTAGCGGCGGATGTGCATGGGCTCGAATTAATGTAGACATAAAATGGAATTAATGTCCACATAAAGAAGTCTTCTCTGAATGGTCGGTTGTGCATTTATCGGCGGGAGTAGCTGCTTAAATTAATGTGGACATTAAATCGAATTTACGGTGGTATTAAATCGATTTAATGTGGACATTAAATCGAATTAATGTCCACATATAAAAATCAAATTCTATTGGTCGATTTAATGTAGACATTAATTCGTTTGAATTAATGTGGATATTAATTCAGAATTATGTCCACTCCGGCGTGCGATATACGGCTGATAACGTGATGTCCGTCTTCGTTGTTCAGAGGTATTCTGGCTAGCATCTTGTCCACAGACACCAGGTTCAGATGAAGGAATGTGTTGATTTTGGCTTGTTCAGGTCCACAAAAAGCAGGTTGAGATGTGTTGGTAGTTTTGGGTCCATCAAGTGACATTGGCGAACTATTGGCTGTTGGCATCCTTCTCCTAATGTCAGAATCAGCAAGTCTAAGACATGTGCATCGGAAACAAGCATACGACTTCCCAAGTCAGGAGTTGTCGAGGTAGACCCACACTTCCATCCAACAAGTTGTTTCAGGGGTCCCGTGAAACTCAAGTAGTTGTCAATGACATCTGCAAAGGCCAGCAATGGCCTTTTGAAATTACTTGCGGTTCGATTTGTACGATTAGCTGAAGGAAGCTTCATTGTAACCAATTTCAGTCCAGAATCTGGCCATGGAAAATACTTCTCTGAATTCCAGTTGGTTGGTGGCTGAATGATACTTGTGAAGTAGATCTGTGATGTTTGAGGTGGTACTTTCATGGCATTCCAGTAGGCACAGATGTTGTCAAAATCTGCTACATCTGCATTAACTTCCACTTGCCGAAGATGAGTAATGTATGCAAGTGCACGCCTGTATAGGTATGGCCCGAGGCAGAGTTCAAGAAAGACATGGGCATCTTCAGCTGGAACACTTGGCAAACGAAGCTGTGTTCTCGTAGCACTTACGTTGCGAATGTCCATATGTTGCCACGATTGACTTCGTACTGTTGGGAAATTCTTCAATACGTCATCAAAGTTATATTCCTCTGAATACAGAAAGTTGTCAATGTTCAGTCGTTCCTTCAGTAACTGTGCCATTCTGATTTGTTCAATGTTGTCAGTGAAGTTGATTGCAAACTTTGGATGGAATTGGTTGTACGTATTTACACAAGCCAACCAAACGAGAGAAATCCGAGGCACATCCTGCAGGTTTGCTGGTACCCCATACTTAACACAGAATTGCTCACCAAGGGGTTCCATGAACTGGTGTGGTAGAAGATTTAATACCTTCTCGTCGCTTATTGCACCATGGAATTGTTCCACACCATACCGCAATTTACCGACAACTACCTTGCTGTTTTTTTGTAAGAAGCTCATTTGAAGGGTTTTGAATCATAGTGATTTCGCCATTGACGACTTGTAGAATTGGGGCCTGACCAGCTGAAGGCCATATCAATCGACACCCATTTTGTTCACACCAATTGGACAATGATTCAATGTTTGAACAGTTCACATTTGGTGGTCTGAAGACATAACCCTTGTCAACTGACAATACTATGAAATACTTGTCATTTCCTCTCAGCAATTTCGCAACTCCAACCTGTCTCTCAGGATTTTCAAGTTCACGGAAAATCTCTAGGCCAACAATCTGGCTATCACCACGTCGTGGAGTTGATGCTGCGGCAAGGGGCAACACTGTTGCAACGTGACGAACCACACCGAAACATGTAGTGTGTACAAAACCAGCCTTGGGCGCAGCCATCTTTGAAGCGTCCATAAATTAGCCAGGACTTTGTATAAGAATGCGAAGAAATTGTTAAATATTTCCTAAAATCTCTCGGTAGTGCTGGTGGTAGTGTTACGGACATCCAGGCGTGCCACAAACGGCGTTGTCTTCGAAGGGTAAAACAAAATCATTTTTCTACCAGGCCCACAAACGTTTCTTGACAAGAATCTGTTAAACCAACCGACATTATACATTCTCAGTGGCCTGGTCCCAATAAGGAGGTTTTTATTTCAATCAAGCATTACTTCTGTTATCCGCGCGACAGCAACTTCAACTTTGTTGTGAGCATAGCTATACTTAATAACTATGCAATGATGCCATTGCCAAATGTATCCATTGCCTACCAAAAAAGCTGTCGGTTTTCATCTGAACTCGACGATGACAATTTACGCTGGCCAACCCCACATCAATCATTATTCATAGGCTCAATCTGGCGTATTGTGTACGAGTGACACAAGGCCTTTGCGCCTTTTCAATCACCCAACTTTCGTCCACTGACAACGCCTTACCTCACTGCTATTTATCAGTTGAGCCAACCAGCGGATTGGGGTGGAGCCTCATGAGTTTGGACATGAGAAATATATTGATTCTACCTTTGACTGCCGGCCCTTCGCCGACCAACTAATGGGCATGCGCAAGATCTACTGGGCATGCGCAGCTTAGTGCATATGCCTATAATACTTTATGTTTCGGTGTGCCAACTGTATCCACAAAGGAAGTAGCTGTGAGACAGTGTGCACCTTTTTTGGGGTAGTAGCAATCCTTCTGGTGTTCATAGTCATGAGAACTTTGCACCATGATCTTCTGAGAATCTACAGACAATCCAACTGGTATCCTTCCAGATGCTGATGGGTCAGCAAAATACGATAGAAGCTGACGGTGGAAGGGTGACTGACAGTGAACAACGTCATCGAATACATTGTCTATTTCCTCCGGTAGACTTTGTGAATTCCACCATATACTATTTATATGACAGTTCTTAAAGAGATGATTACATAATTGTGACCAAAATATTTCTCTGGCCGCTGTATGTGGTACGTTAAATGTGGCTGCAAGGTCACGGAAGTCCACGTTTGCCCTTATCTTGTGTCGATACAGTAATACCCGTGCAGCAATATCTAATCCTGTACCTATGGTTTCATTTGCACAACAAGATGACTGCTGGTAAACTAGTTCCCAGAAGTGACAACATTTCAACCCAGATATGTTTAGAAGTTTATCCTCAGACAGAAGCCATGGCTCTAAAAAGCAGTTCTTGTTTTTACACTCTTTAGATGGCCATTCATTCCTTGGGAAGGGGCGGTCATAATGGCAGTCTGTTTCCTTGTAGACATAAGTGTCTGATGCTGTACCACTAGCACTGGCAGTTGTCAAACTGTCTGTTGATGGATCTCCACTTACGTGTACCTCATGAACTTGAATTTCACTGCCTTGTTTCACATCACTCAGGGAAGCATCAAGCTTAGCTCCATTGCTATGGGATTGCAAATGAATCAAATGGTCAACTGATTCCACTGAATAATCTGGATCATCCGAGTCAGATAAATGGGTACCCAATAGTCCACTGCTACAATCCAGAGAATCATTTGAACTTTGCAAACATGTATCCAGTTCTTCAATATTACCACTTATGTTCAAATCGTCAGCTCCACCATTCGAATCCAAAAAAGTATGCAAGTAGGAAACTGAATGCATACAAACGTTTCTCTCCACTGACAGAGCAGAAGTATCACCAGCATAAATCTCCGTGTCCAATGCAGATTCATTGAAGGTGTTTAATGTACTCTGTCTGGTGTGCTCACCCCAGCTCCAGTAGATGCAGAAACCTGTTGAAAAAAGTACTAATATAAAAATACTTCAATTTGCATATTCCTAATCTATTGCAAATCTCACTAGACTTTAGATAATCAATGAATGTTTACATTTGGAGCTCCTGAAACAATTTAACAAGTTTGATGAATATGGGGAGACTATTCACTTTTCCTTTTGCCAAAGATATTGATGCAAGTTTTCAGGAGAAGAGGTTTTCATGAATGTACAACGTAATGGAATCCATCAGGTGTTAGAGTGAATAATAAAGCAGAGTAAAGGGTTAATCTAGTCACGGTTGACAACTGTACCGGTGTAGCAGTAAAAAGTGTCCCCCTGTAAAAAGTGTCCACTTCTATTGTTGAATGACGGAATAAGCGGCGTGCGTATAGAAACCAATTGTCAGAGATTAGAATGTAACAATAGGATCTTTTGTTCCCCGGACAGTTTTTCCTAGGACATTCGTTCCCTTCACACTTGTCTGGCGACCAAAAGTACGGTCTGGCGGACTCCAGCGCCAAGATAAGCTGGTCAATTTAACCCCCTAGGGCTAAAATAACCCCGGTTTACGGCATGTAAAAGGTTCCTTCTATACTCACCAATGATCGACTGACTGTCACTCTTCCTTCAGTCACATTGAACAACAGTCCAGCTCTGGCAGCAGGACTCTGCGGTACTGATGTCTGCTCACCCCAGAAAAAATGTTCTCCAGTCTGCTCATCAATGACGTGGACTTCTGATGGATTTTCAACCTTGTCACTACAATCCAACACTTCACGAATGCGGCGGTAAGGATTAGCTCCGGACATTCGCTTGAATTTAGTCAAAGCATCATTAATGGTGTTCTTTGATAAAAAAGCAAATGGCCATATTCCCGAAGTGCCAAATGTCCAGCTTTATAGATTGTTATCTGGTCTATAGGACGGTTTGTCGATAAAGCCTTAAGGAGTTCCTCATAATTCGCTAACAAATGTAAGGTAGCACAGTTTTCCAATTCCCAAGGCCTGGGTGAGAAAGGGCATGGATGATTTGATGTATTCTTCTTGAAGATGTGATCACATCGCTGACACTTCTTAAAGGTAACCTTTGCATTCCGTCTACATGCAAACAAATGTCGAGCCAGAGACTTTTGTTGCACAAAAGCACCGCATGCCTCACACAAGTCCATGAGATCCTGAGACCCCATGCTTACCCAGTGGAGCTTCCAAGGTGTATGACAAACCTCCACAGGCCCTTCCAATACCCTCAGCATACACTTGGCTTCAATACCCTGATTGGGCCTTGCGAATGAAGTTAATCAAAAGTCAGGCACAAAAAGATCGACAGACAAAATGGTATAACACAAAGGTCGTCTTTGAATGAAGTTAAAGTGTTTATCGTCCTTACCATCACGTAGACAAAAAGCCCACAGTCAATAACATTATTCAATGCAATAATCAAAAGAAATTGTTTGGGCCTAGCCTGGTCTCACCTAGTATGAAAGGAAAGGCCTGGCAAAGATTAGGCAATCCCACCCCCATGGATGGTCAATAAAGCCCTGATCCCTATCTATTGAACTGGTCATCAGAAGGTCAAGTCAGAAATGGATAAGCCTGGGTCACTGGAGTGTTTTTCTATTCATTTTTCTTATGGACATTCCAGCCATTACTCATATCTCCTCTTACGGGCGCAGAACTGGACTTTTTGATTTTTCACCTTCCAGCCCCTTAAAACATTTGTCAAAAATACAACTCATGCAAGATCATGATATTTTTTGTCTCAAAATGTGTCTTGAGGCCCTAAATAATTACCATAAAAAGCAATGGTTGATACACTGAAGATTTTGGGAAATATTTAAGTTTATTAACTGTGCATTTACTTTTGATTAAGGGTGTACCTACGCTTGGATACGCCGGGGGCAACACATTCCCGAGCATATAAGCCTACAAAATGTCCCTCGGAAAATATCCTAAGTCGCTGCTTGGATGCTGACAGATTTCTTGTCCTGCATTCATACAGTCAAAAGTCCCTGAAGTGCTAGCATTTCTCTGAATCTTTCCTCGAGGGGTACTTGTCAACAAACAGAAGTGAAACCCATGATCACGTGATCTGTAGTAATACGTCATTTCATTGATGAGCGCCACAGCGGAGACTTCTGTAACTGAATCTGACACTGCTCAGTGTTTGTAAACATACGAGATTGTCAACAATAACAGTAAATTAAAACAAAGCATCCGTTGTATATCATCTTTAAAAACATCTTAGGCTACATTTTAAAGACGTTCTTATGATAATCTGACGTGGGCACAGTGAGAATTTTGACTCTGAAAAACCCCACAAATCACTCCACACCAAATTTAGCGCCACCTATTTACAGGCGCTTTCATTATCCCATGCTCAATTTGGGCTAGAATCGTACCGGTAGAAGCATAAACTAATAAGAGTCATACCGAAGTATCATTACACATACAAATAATTCAAAAAGTGAATTTTCAAAGATTCTCATTTTGGCCCCTCTCAACGCTGCCCATTCCAAAGCCCCTGGAATAAAAACGGAGGGGTTCTCGGACTAAAACGTCGGGAATTTTCTATTTGGGACACTATCTTCCTCGAGTAAAAATTTGAAGCCAATCGGTGTACGTCATATGTCACGCTTTGCCTGACTCTCAGAAAAAAACTGGTTCTTAAGTGTTGGCTGTTCTTTTTTTTTCCGGCAAAATATCGGAAAAAACGGTGAACTTAATCGTCAAGGAGAGTTACCGCGTGTAAGGGGAACCAAGGATTTTGACAGGATAAGACAATACTATTCAGATACAACAAAAGAAATTATCCTTTGTTTTGAGAATAGTCACAGAGTTGTTTTCGTGAGCTGCACTTCTGAAGTGATACCGAAGAACAGGTATTTTCGTTACTCTATTAAAATACTTTTCACGTTAGAAGGCTTCATTAAAAAGCCACGGGTATTCGACAACATGATCAGATGCTATTTTGAGCACCTTGATTATTGGAAGATATTGACACTCAACGGGACAGTTTTGGGTCAGTTCCCACGTTTTTCCAACGTCCCTGGTAATCATGACAGTATCTGGCTTTATAAAGATGAAGAAGATATGTACAATGGTCACATGCTGGTGGATTTCGCAAGAAAAGAAAGTAGAAATATGAGAAAAATGTATGTTTGTTTACTCGACTATCACATCATGGCTGGCAAATTGCACCATTCACGTTGCATCAAAAGTAGAACGATTTATTCAAAACGGAACAAGCGGATGGTAAAAGCCTTGTGGCGCATTGAATCGACTATAAGTCCCTTCACTAGGGATATATTTACAGCACTAAGTCACACTGATGAAAAGGTGACCATCGAGCAAAGCCTGAACATGTTTAATTATAACAAAACAAGAACCTACAAGTTGGAAGTGAAAAGTTCGAGGTTGGGCCAAGTTGTTTTTGATGACGTCGGGATGAGGCTGATTTTTCAGGCCATCACCTCCTATAGGATTATTTCTGTCCGTCTATCAGGTTGTCGTAATGGTTCTTCTCCGACTAATACCGGCCGAGTGTTATTACATTTAAAAGAACATGTCTACCCAATTATCGATAGCCATAGACAACTGATTTTGATGAGTGATTATACTACGAGTCCTCTTGTGGTTTATAAAATATCAACTGGGTTGTTCTTCTAAGCGAAGTGTGGAGTTTCATCAACCCAGTGAACCTTAAAGATAATGTATCACGGGTATTTTCGCGGGCCACGAAATTCATTGTTTATTTACATTTTGTTTGTTTATGTCCAGGCTTTCTTTGTCTTATGAGTAATTTTTTGGTAGCTTGCCTGTCTAGAAATTCTGTTGATTTCATTTTGGTGGGTTGGCATGTCCCAAAAGTCCAAAATAACATAATGTAAACATCCATGTTTACAAACATTGAATGTAAACAATGACGTCGTGATATCTTTAAGGGATCATTTAAGTACATGTATTACAAACGCAGCAAGGGGAGGGGTTGTCAGCCATGCGTATGGAGAGCGTACAGGGGGAGGGGGTATCTGCTGTGCAAATTGAAGGGAGCCGAAATTTTTAGGAGCAAATTTAGGAAAAAATGTAGCAAATTGCTGCAAACGCTAATGGTAGCCGAGTCCTGTATATACATTGTCATTTCAAACTTTATTACGTATGCCGAATAGGGGAGGAGGGGGTCTTCAAAGATGTGTATGCCATACGTAGGGGGGAGGGGGGTCAAAAATTTCCTAAAAATTGCCTATGTAATACTTGAACGGCCCCTAACATTTGTGACATTTCCGGGATAGATTCATGTTACGATATACAGTGGGTTGCAAAAGTATTGATACAGATGTTTTTTCACCTCATTCGCAAATTATGCTGAGATTCGAAGTAATATTCATACATGTTAGTTACCACATAAGAACTCAACTCTCAAAACAAAAATCTTTAATTTTCTTTAACTGATAACAAAAATATCGAAATATCAAAATATCATGAAAATCCTACTTTCTTCTCATTGCAATAAGATTCTGAAAAATCCCTTAAATATGAATCTATAACTAATTGTAAGATCCTGTTGATTAAATCGGTTAAAAAATGTCATCTCACTTTCGTGGTATTTGATAATCTCAAAATGGTATCGGAAATAAAAAAGAGATTTCCCATGACATTTTGGGTTCATATTGTAGTCCTTGTCAATAATCCAAGCTTGTGAAGGTCCAAATCTGGACCACTGACGTTGACAAAGAAATTTCATAAAAACTCCGTTCGCATGCTAAGTTTAGTCATTTTTTGGCGTTTTTTCAAAATATCAATAACATTAAAACGAGAAAAGATTTTATGACAGTTTTTTCACGTTGCACCTCAGAAATTATTGTAGAATCACATTCCAGTCACTTTTTTTTATAATCTTCAAAGTAAAAAAAGTATGAATTCCATGATATTTGAGATCGTGATATTTTCGTGATATTTTGAGAGAAATTCGATTTTTTTTCTGAAATTTGAGTTCCGGCGTGATAATTAATATATATGAAGATGAGTTCAAATGTCCACATAATTTGCGAATAAGATGAAAAAGTCATTGGTATGAATACATTGTACTTTTGCAACCCACTGTAGGCCTACCTGTCGGGTTATTCATATCAATATCTCTATTGAGTATGGAATGATCCAGTGCAAAAAGAACAAATCAACATTCAAATAATGGGCACGAGAAGTTCAAAACTCGGCTCTCGTTATTATCGTTGAAACATTGATCAGTCATTTGCAGAATTCCTCAAATTGCTGCTTAGTGTCTACAGTCATTAACGCTGAAAAGGTAAATGTCGTCCTGGGTGTATACAAAGATTACCCAGGATCTCAATCTTCACTAAAACAATACCCTGGGTGTACTTTCGGTAGCCGAACATCACCCAGCATCGTAGTATGACAACTGGATTCGAGGTTGTCTCCCCCGTGGTCACGTGAATGGCTGAAGAATGTCATGAACAGCTACACTCAACAAGAACCGCGGCGCGAGACCGCGAGATTCCACGGGATTTCTAAATAGGACTCGTTCCTAGGCACAGATTGCGGAAGCTGGGTGATGTTCGGCTACCGAAACTACACCCAGGGTACTGTTTTAGTGAAGACGGAGATCCTGGGTAATCTTTGTATATACCCAGGACGACATTTACCCTTTCAGCGTCATTAACGATGATATTTCCCTTGTTACCCAAGGCGACCAGGTATCATATTCAATATTTTGTTAAGCTGGAAACACACTACAAACCTTGCCAACTTTTTTAATTGGAACCATCAGGTCATAGATATTTGTGTGTAGTGTGTGTCGTTCACCAAGTTATCTTCTCAAGTAAATTGATACTTTTCGCAAGTGTTGATGACTCTAGCCCGTGTTCTATTTTCGCCAACTCTTTGGCCCGTATTCTAGAAGCCTCCTTAACTCTAAGGTCCACTTTAATCTTTTGTATTCTGCCCTGCAAACAATAGCTAAAGGTAGACCTTAGACTTAAGGAAGTTCCAGAATACGGCCCTTTTTGTTTGTATTTGACATGTGGAACCACTTTAGGCAGCGACCTGTGCAGTGTGTGCTGTGCTAAACTGTGTTGGCCAACATTTTTTAAGCCTTTCCCCTGCAGAAATAGGGTATCAACGGTGTTGTTTCCTTGGAAATTCTACCCTGCACCCTTTGCAATAATTCCCCAAGGCACTGGCCATCCATTCGTGGATAATTCTTGACGTCAACCACTGAACCACATCTGCCCCTCTCAGTTCCTGAACTACAGTATGGTACATGTATGGGGGTCTTCTACTTATCCAAGGTTCCACCTAAGACCTTCTGTCATCTCACCTTCCCCTCCATTTTTGTTTTCGTGAAGTGTAAATAGCCATTTTGATTCTGAATTCTATTTCCCGCCAAAAATGAAAAAGGTCAAGGTGATTTCTTCACCAAAGACTGGACTGGATCTAATTAAAATACCAAGATATGTTAGCAGTGTGTTTTGCTGGTATTTAAAGTCTTGGCCAAGAACGTGTCATCTGGTTCCAATAATTGGTGACCGACTATTTGCAGTGTGTTTCCAGCTTTATGAGAATCAAAGCACGATCCAATAAGCGTTTTCAAAACCAACAGAACGACATGGAGTTCCTGATGAAGGCAAATAGGTGAAATCTGCTGTGACTGATTTAACTCCCACTGCGTTTGTGGAAGCTAGGATACATGAAAGACGAGCACAAGTGGCACCAGTTAGTGTGTATTCGCAGGTTAGGATTGCTCGGAATACACTGATATCCAGCCGTTGTATTTACGTTGGGCAGGGTGCAGTCTAAATCGAGTCATCTGATCTGAAAGATGAATATTCATAGCAGTTTCGGTCAGGCAGTACAACTTTACCATGGAACACTGCCGTGCTGCACCCAGAAAAGTGTTTCTCTGGGCAGGACTTGGCCTCTGTCATCAATCAGAGTGATGTAGTACAGATGTACCAGAAGTCGTGGGTTCGATTCGTATCAGTCTGCATCATTCTGTACGTCACAGAGATGGCCGCGCATGTTTCTTGCTTCTTCTTCTTCCCTAACATTAGCCTGAAGCTGCTTTTCCACGAGGACGCGGAATAGGAAGCGGGCGCGGGTGGAAAAAAAATCGATCCAACGCATTTCCCTTTAGCTATTTCACCCGCACCGGCTCCCGCTACCGAAACCGCGTCCGCAAACGTCTCGTGGAAAAGCAGCCTAAATCGTCAATCTTTGTTGCAATGTACATGACATTCAACATTCGAGTCCATTATTTATTGGTAGCTAGTTGATTAGACCGTAGCTGCCACGAACTGCTAAAAACCGACATTCTTCCCTGTTTCTGGACGCAGTGTTCCCGAAACGCAGCTATGCTGCCACCTTGCGGAGCATTCAGATGTCTTGAGCGGAACGCCACGTGGTTGGATTTTTTCTGTATATACATGTAGGGAATTTGGCTTTTTAGACGCCTGCGGGATTGATCACGTGATTTCGATCACCACCATTGACAAAATTGACCAGTATTGTCTCGTGAACTGTGACAGGGATCAACGCACACGAAAATCAAACTCCATTCAATCCGATTGCTAAGCGAAGGATTACAATATGTGGCCATAGAGATCATAGCCATTCGAATGTAATCTTACAACAGCGGTCTTTGTTTGGCGGACTTGCGTTCGTGTTTATTCCTCTCACACCGGTTTTACGTTTTCTGCACATGCGTATCTTCCCCATGTGCTGACCCGGGCAGGCTCGAACGCATTAACCGCGAGTCGGAGCGTGTATCACACACACCCAAACATCTATCCATGGTTCGGGTGTGTGTGAGAACTTGAGCAGAATGTAGCTCATATGCCAACCCACTGTTATCGACGCTGCGATTAGATCCACACACAGGCCTAGGCCCACTTATATCTCTAAGCCCCGCTAAACCTAAACCAACACTGGTTCCGATTCATCTGGTTTTCATTATTATGCCACCTAACATCTACCCATGAGCACACAAGGAAGACTGTCACTAGAGCAGTCGACCCGCAAAGGTCCTTTTCTACGGCAGATTTATTTTGCGCGGGGGAAAATAATAGGCGATCGGGGCCCTCGACAAGGCTCCTCGAGTACCTCATTCGAGAAATCGGACACCTCGCACAAAAGTGCGTTTATCGAGAAGACCGTTCAAATTCAACCACATAAACCATACATCAGTATTTAGCTAAGACATTGACCTTTCCATTAGTGTAATTTATTTTGGAATAATGCAAACGAGTGAAGAGAAATCGTTTAAGAAATTTCGTCCTCCGCACAGAATTGGAGGTCACTTGGAGTAGAGCGTTGATAAAAACATCGCCATAACTCCATAAATACTTGCCTGCATGAAACCAGCAAAACTGAATGGATGGAGAAACTATCAACCTCCAATCTGTATTAATTTCATACATCGGCACGGTATTCCAAGTTTTTGTACGCAGTTTGAACAGCAGTAGGTAACGATTCTCCCAGCCATAAACCTGGTTCTTTGGCGGCCGAGTGACGCTGACTGACGATTCGACCAGTCAGCGCCACCGTCGGAGCCCATGGAACCAGTTAGACAATGGATAAAGCGAAAGAGATTTCTTGAAAATGTGGTTGTGTTTCGGGGTGATTTTCAACCTCTCAGATGCGTGCATAAAACCACGCTTCGCATGTGGATTCTTCTATGTTATAACAACCCGAATGACCTAAGCAGAAGCTTCAAAATATTATTCCAAGAAAGTGTACGCACTTTGAAGAACGCCTGTTTTCGAAAACACAAGGTTACCTTTCGATCGATAACTCGGCTAAAACTGAACCGATTTCGATGAAATTTTCGGCAACTTTCGTAGAGAAACATCCATCAACATGTAAACATCACGCCACCTTCAAACGTCTTACTAATCGTGCGTAATTAGTGATTGTTTTATAGCGTCTGCTACGCCTACGTCACTGCCTCGCTTTCGTTCAGTGATTTAGCTGTTAGTACCGCCAAATACCGCGGCTGACACGTCGTGGCGCTGTTCATACCTTTGCGGGTCGACTGAGAGTCCCCGACCATCAATCATTGGCCAGAATCTTTTATTGGTCTAAGTGATTCGCTCCAGCTTGAAGCGCGCTACAGTCCACGGAGATGGAATGTTCGGTGTCCAGATTTGATCAATGCTGACTTAAATGACTGTAACGTAGGACAGGACACTACTTGATTAGGAAGCGAATTCCAATCATTTATCGCCCGAACAGCGAAGAACTTTCCTCTAACCACGTTATTCCATCGCTGTTTGAAACCCTTGAACTGAAGTCCACTCGTCACAGTTGGGAATAATTCTAAGTGGAGGCTATCGTAAGACCCAGGATAATTGAAATACTTGAAAATCTCAATCATATCGACCCATCTACGTCTATGCGTGAGGGTTTGTAGCTTCAACGACCTTAAACGTTCATTGTAAGGGACATCGCATAATCTACCTAGTAGCCCTGCGCGGCCATGTAGAATTAGCGGAATCAGCAGATCTGGCGGATTTAGCGGATTCTACATGTATGTAAAATTGGATAAAACTGAATGATGAATGGAAACTAATTAAGCAATATAATTTTTCATGTGTCCCACAGATTATAAAGGACCGCGAAAACACCTTTTACAGTCGGTAATCCAAACAGGGGCAACAAAAATGGTCTGCAGGAATAGTTCGGCCAGTTGCCACTCGCGACGCTGTTGCAGCTTTTCCTTTATAACCTGTGCAGCATATAGAACACTTGAACAAAATATATTACTTAATTATTACAAAATTCCCTTTATTGTCAAATCTTATTCAACTTTATACAGAATCCGCTAAATCCGCCAGGTCTGCTGATTCCGCTGATTCTACATGGCCGCCCTGCGCTGGATCTCCTCTAGATTTTCAACATCACCAACAGTCAATGGACACCAAGCCGAATTACCATACTCAAGTATTGGACGAACCAAAGACTTGTATAACAATGGACCCGATGCTGCGTTCAAATATTTCATTGATCGCTTGATGCTGTATAAAGCCCTATTTGCCAATAAAGTAACAGCTTCAACATATTTCCGGGGGGGGGGGGG
>NMRB01000756.1:25339-48953 GCA_002633025.1 Notospermus geniculatus | reverse complement strand
GGGGGGGGGGGGGGGAATGAGATCACTAGAGATCATTACCCCGAAATCTCACATGGAACTCGCCTCCTCTAACGTGATGGAAACTCCAGTATTATCAACCATGGTGTAACGAAAATCAGGATTGACATGATTAGACTTACCAATACGCAACACAGAGCACTTAGGTATATTAAACTTTAATTGTCACGTGGCGGCCCACCGAACCAATGAATCGATATCTTCTAGCAATTTCCGACAGTCACTCACCTGCTTAATGGTACGATATAATTTCACATCATCGGCAAAGATATGAACAGTGCTTCCACTAACCTGGGTTGGCATGTCATTAACATAAATCAGAAATAAACATGACCCTAAAACACTTCCTTGGGGGACACCACTAGACACTGGAACCTGAGAAGAAGCTTTACCATTGACTACAACTGACTGTGTTCTCCCAATGAGAAAATCAGGGCCCATATTCATAAAACCTTGCTAGCTTAGTTGGCTGCTAGTTGTGTACACTGACCTGTACAAACTAGGCACTTTAGCAGGCAACTAAGCCTAGCAAGGTTTTATGAATATGGGCCCAGGAAACTATGGAGCAGGCAACTAGGGATTTGGCAGCCTGCTTAGGCCTAGTTGGCTGCTAGTTTAGCAGGGTTTTATGAATATGGCCCCCGAAATCCAAGCATGAGTTTTATTGGATATACCATAAGCCTGTAATTTATGGAGCAACCTATAGTGATGGACGTAATCAAAAGCTTTCTGAAAATCCAAGTACATCCACTCCAAATTTCTGGTCAACCGCCTTGGACCAATCTTCCATGTAATCGATGAGATTGCTCTTGCATGATTTGCCCTCATTGAACCCATATTGCATTGGTGTTAAAGGAGTTAGACGCCGAAGTTGTAAACACTCACTCACTGGTTCTCTATCCACGGACGCCTGCGGTGCTGCCACCTATTGTCGGTGATATGTACTGACGTGAATTATCGTGAGTGAGTTGCATCGGACCGGGAACCAGTCTAACGATCACGGGTGCTACCACCTGCACGAAGGAATAAAACTAGTTTGCCGAACATATTTGTAAACAAACCAGCTTGTTTACAACTTCGGCGTCTAACTCCTTTAACAGATCTGCCATTTTGAAGTGCTTATTGATTTCATCCCTCACCATAGTCTCCATGATCTTACACAGCAGGGAAGTCAAACTAATTGGCCTGTAATTGTTAGCTAGGTCAGTTGCACCCTTTTTGTGCAATGCTGTCACATCACTTTTTCCAATCAGAAGGAACCATACCAGTACTCAATAACAAATTAAACAAAACACAAAGAGGTTCGCAAGGTAATCAGATAGTTCCTTTAATAATACACCTGGAATTCCATCAGGACCCGAAGCCTTATCTTAATACTTCGTAATCTCTTCAATACTCAACCTCCTAAATGCATTCCTTAGCAGCGTTTTCCTCAAAGAGGACATTCATCATATCCCCCCCCCCCCAACCACAACATCATATCCCAGCTATCTAATACTTACGGTAACACCTGACATGGTGGTCAGGAAACTTGGAAAGGTTTAAGGGCAAGCTGTTGTTGTAAATTTTCATATTACTTGGATCCAGGCCTCTATGAGAAAAAGCCAAAAGACACCTACAGTTGACTGTTTTCCTGGCCCAGTGTGGTCACTCTGCTTTATAGACCCGACTAACGGGTTTGCATGGTAATAAAGTTTTTAATAAAACTTTTGTTAAAACGTCTATTCTCATTACACAGGACACATGTACAGTCATGGACATAAAGGGGCTGTAACATATTCGGGTGATTGTACGGATCAGGGATTGTGAAGCAACCGTAAGAGCTATCTTTTTTGAAACTTGGGTGACATATACCTTGCCCCAAAACAACATCAATGGTACCAAGCGTTGATGCCTGGTCATTATGTAACACCTCGTTATGTAACACCCAACCAAATTCTATCAGGTTTTCAAAGGTTTTCTTGAAGAAAATGGGTTCAATCGAGGTTGAAACCTCATGCTATGTTGCAGTGCATGCTGAGTGTGACAAGGGGAGGCTGACTTCTTAGCAGTTGCCATGGCAACCAACCATTTTCTGTTCTTTGACACCTATTTCATTTCATGATTGAAACCAACATCAAAACCATGCTTTTCAAGTAATGTCCGGCAGATTCATTTGCATCAACGACACAATCTAATTATGTAACACCTAGCAACCATCATAGCAACGCTATTAACCCTTTACATCACCAAAGAATGTCGAGTCAAATGATGATTAACAAACTCCAGTAAATGGACAGACCAGTAGGCCTTCTGGCAGGAGATCACATTTTCATTGCAGACTGATTATCACTTGTTTGACACTGTGTCTAAGCTGCAAGTTATGTAATGTAAAGAATCTTTTTTCAACCCCAATCACAGTGTGCTGCAATTGTGCAAACTGTAATGTCATAGGATGGATACCTGCATAATGCTACAAATGTTCTGGTGTACCATGTCAAACAATCAATCAATGCCAATGTTGCTGAAACACACAAACACATTGGTCAAACCCCCTCCTTGCGCTATTTCATGATGGACTTTCACTGTGTCGGTGGTTGGATGGTTACTTTCTGACTGAAATGCCCACGGCTCAGCTGTAGAAATGACAAGTGTTTTTCAAAATAGAATGCTAAAAGGTCATCGCTATGGTAGTTACTGGGGATAACCAAACCAAAACCAAAGACAATCAGCATCTTGTGCTGAGTATCCAGTAAAGAAGCTTTGCAAGCTGTACTTCAGCAAACTGTGAAGTTCCAAACTGACCCCAAAGAACGGAAAGACCTTTCATGGTTGCTATGGTGGTTGCTAGGTGTTACATAATTAGATTGTGTCATTGATGCAAATGAATCTGCTGGACATCACTTGAAAAGCATGGTTTTGATGTTGGTTTCAATGATGAAATGAAATGGGTGTCAAAGAACAGAAAATGGTTGGTTGCCATGGCAACTGCTAAGAAGTCAGCCTCCCCCTGTCACACTCAACATGCACTGCAACATAGCATGAGGTTTCAACCTCGATTGAACCCATTTTCTTGAAGAAAGCCCTTGAAAACCTGATAGATAGAATTTGGTTGGGTGTTACATAACGAGGTGTTACATAATGACCAGGCATCAAAGTTTGGTATCATTGATGTTGTTTTGGGGCAAGGTATATGTCACCCAAGTTTCAAAAAGATACCTCTTACGGTTGCTTCACAATCCCTGATCCGTACAATCACCCGAATATGTTACAGCCCCTTTAAACAAGCCCTACGGATCGAAGAGAATTAATTATGGTTTCCGATCATCAAGATCGGAAACCATATAGTAGTTGGTCGTGGTGTCTGTCTGTCTGTCTGTGTGTGTGTCTGTTAGTCCGTCCGTCCGTGTATCTGTCGGTCCGTCTGTCTGTCTGTCCGCCCTGTAACTCGGCTACTGCAACAGCTACAACCCTGAAAGTAACTCACCCCGGGTAACTTGATCCTGGCTACACGATGAGCTCTGTTACATGTCTCAGACATGTGGGTCATGGTGATATTGATATATCAAATGTCGATATTTTGCCCATCCCTTTCTGTTAACTTGGCTCTTAGACCAGTAACAGTTCTGTTAAGTTCCATCCACATGTTCATGGATCGGGGCAACTTACTGGGATCATCAACTTTCATCTCCAGGGTCAGTATCACATTGATATTGATATATCAAATTTGATATTTTGAGATATCTTAGGATCTCGTCCAGATAGCGACTACAACTTTGCCTTACCCCATCATAGTCACTCACGGATGTTATTGCTACTAATATTGTCCACCTGGAGTTTGCAGGTCACATGATATTTAGTGATATCATGGTGATATTCGATATGTAAATTTGATATTCTGAAATAACTCGACAGCTGGTGTAGGAGGAAGCCTAAAACCTTTACCTCTAAGGGGTTATCACTTATGCTCTTTCAGATTATGCAATGACCTTGAGTGTTTGAGGTCAAGGTCAAGGTCAAATTCAAACTGAACTAGTAGGCCTATGGCCGTCTCAAGAACTGACAGATGACCAGTGAGCATCATGGGTCCAAGTCATATACCTCGATTATCCAGGATCCTCCTGTCATTTACACAATGACATTGGAGGTCGGAGGTCAAGGTCACGGTTAAAATATAGCTGTAATATTGGAATAGTCGATAATGTCGACAGAGAACTTGCTAGTGACCTGAAACCAAGCACTGTTGCGGATAGTCTTTCATTTTTTTCAATGACCATGAAGGTGGGATGTCAAGGTCAAGCTTCAACAGCCCCGATATGGAAACATGTTCATGATGATAACTACAGTCTAGAAGTCTACCTGGTACTATGGACCAACGTACTTAGGTCACTGAGGATGCTCCTCCTGATTACGCAATGACCTCCTGAAGGGCAGCGGTTACGGTCAATATAAAATAGCTCAGTTACCAGAACTGGTTCATATCTTCAACAATTAGCGAGCAGCTATATCCCTGTTACACATTATACATGTTCCTGCATCTATAGTAAACACCGGAAACCATTGACATCGCTCCGATGTCCCTCTCTTGTTGGAGTAATTGTTGTTTTGGGTACCTTTGAGGGACTTTTTTGAGCGCAGAAGGAATGAAAAGCGGCCCAGGTGTGTTCAACAACACGAATAGGCCCTAACATGGCCCACACACGAATGAATCTTTCAAGGGCCGAGACTGACTCAACAGCCGCTAGCGATTAAAATTGGAACTA
Source organism: Notospermus geniculatus (assembly GCA_002633025.1). Lineage (NCBI taxonomy): Eukaryota > Metazoa > Nemertea > Pilidiophora > Heteronemertea > Lineidae > Notospermus > Notospermus geniculatus. The sequence continues at coordinate 44,193 of NMRB01000756.1, read as the reverse complement.
ACGGCCTGCCTTCTCTGGACCCGGAAGAGGCTGGAGGAAGGGCAATGTGGGGGAGTAGGATACGCATCCAACGATCCTGCCTGTGAAAACAAACAAAGAAACAAAAAACGAGAGACTTCAGACTACACGTGAACTATACTTTATTTCTATTTCCTTGATGTGATTTCATGTTATGTAGTTATTCATTCATTACATACCTAGATACTAAAACACATTGATAACGAAACGATTAACATTAATATCAGTTGTTGGCCACATGATCATCAAAATGAAAGCGCCCGTGATCTGGTTTTCCTGCCCATAAAAATCGCCGGTCGGCAAAACCATAACAACCGATATAAAAGGAATACCCGTAAAGTGACCGTCACGTCTGCCTCCTTGAAAACATATTTATAGCCATTAGTCTATCTCGGGTTCAAATCGAAGAGTAACCCACACTTTTTATGTCTCGATGTCGCCTCTTGGAAAATTTCCTGATTCTCTGCAACAATTTTGTTTGTACTGTATCACATGACTAAATCAAGGCAATCTCGCGCAAAACAATTGAACAAAGAATAGGTACCTCTACACCAGCCTCATGTGAAAATGATTCCGGGCAGAGCGAGACTAATCTTGATGTTGCATCGCTCGTAAAAATAGAAAAAACAACAACAATGCGCATGCGCGACCATGAATGTCCTCGCATTTTAAAGCAAAAATTTTAAGCAAAAAATGACGAAGCATATAAAGAATAGCGAAGAAGCAAATGCATTTACATATGTGCTCAGACTGGATGAACACACTCATGATTAGAAAGTTTGATTTTGAGTACAAGCAAAAATAGATAAAGACCAAAAATATACCACTCTGAAACAGCCCAGCCCAAGGGTTTTAGTTGGCGCATGCTCAAAAAAGTTGCAAAAATCTAAAATCTTTTGGCACCAAAATATACGCAGCGGCACAAGGAATACTAATCACAACTTTGTTTGCAAATCCATGCATTCCCTAATGAGTAATTAGCAATTAAAGGGTCCTGCGCCACCTATATTTAAAAAAATGAACTCAACGTGCTGGTCCATGCCTAGTCTCGCGCAACCAGCCCCTCGGTCATACTCCGAGGTCGTCAGACCGAGGGTCTGGCACGGAACGAAATTCTCATTGCAGCGACCTAGTGACCTCATTTCGATGATTTGAAATGAGGTCAGCTTCGCTGATTGGCTAGTTTCAAAATTTGGTGACGTAGGCTGCAGGGGGAATATGGCGGTGCCCAGAGAACTTGAAGCGTGAAAATTAGTGAGGTGAATCGCCTCAATTTGTGTTGTCAAGTCAATTTATAGTGTCTTTCATTGGAATTTCAGGCAAGTATATTTATATCTTTTCGATTGGGGAGGGAATTATGCTATAAAAAGTGCAGTAGGCCTAACAGCAAGGGGTACAAATACTGCAGTTTTACTCGCACGCTGAATGCTTTTTGGTACAAGTGATGTGCAGGTTTCGAGAATGCCAAAAGTGCGCCAAAGTTAGTGAGGAGACTTGGCAGCTCCCCAACAAGGCTGATAGTATACCACTACATTGCATATGGCTGTTCCTCTAAAAAGTGGCAACACTTATACCCAATAGGACAAAGTCAGATGAGGAACTGATACATTGGGTCATATGAATAGCAAATGCTTTTACTTCAGACTAGTACAGCATTGCCTAGGGCATTTGTATTGCAAAATTCAAGTAAAAGCATTTGCTAGTCTTTATTCATATGACCCATTGACTTTAGACAGTGGAGTACACTGTATCCCGCTCTTCACGTCCGTCGCATGGGACAGTAAGGCCACGGTTAGTATATCCTTTGGTTTACGGGCATAAAGATTTTGAGCCCAGGTTCGGAGGACGGAATAAAGATTTAAAAAAAACTTCAGTTCAGTTCATTTTTTTTCATTTTCAGCTTCAGAATGACAAGTTAGACAAATCGGAGGGAATAAAAAAAACAAATAAATTCTTTATAAATGCCTCTTTTCTGCTTCTTTCCGTCCTCGCTGCTGGGAAATAGACATATGCCAGTTGGTTTTGTTTATTTTTAGCTGTCGTGACTGCTGAAATCAAGGTCGGCGGGAATAAAAACAACTCCATTTATTTGTTTTTTTCTCAGAAGACCTCATATGAACTTCGGCGGAAATAAAACAAACTGATTTTCCTAATTTTATTTTTTTCCGGAATGGCATTTTGCCACGTCGGCGGGCCCGTAAACCAAAGAATAAAAAAAAGTGTGGCCTAAGCCGTGGTGCCTTGTACCTTTTGTCTTTGCAAGGACAAGTAAAATACCCCATCCAAGTGAGGAACATGAGTGGCATCTGATGGCCTGCTCCGTACTTACCCGGGTCAATAACGCTATAGCGTCGGCCCTGACGGAAAAATGAAAAACAAATACAAAATACAAATACTGTATCTCGTACATATCGGAGCCATTTTTATGGTTCCCGATCATCAAGATCGGAAACCGTATTGTTTTTGGTCGTGGTGTCAGTGTGTCTGTGTGTGTGCGTGTGTGTAGGTGTGTGTGAGTGCGTATACCTATACTTATGAGGACCATGACCTGACAGCACACCTTTACAATGAGGTNGTGTGTGTGTGTGTGTGTGTGTGTGTGTGTGTGTGTGTGTAGTTGTGTGTGTGTGTGTGCGTTAAGGGTCTTATGTGCCCCTGTCCAGGCAAAGTTTAATGAGGTCGAATTTGATTGGATGTTGGTGCATGGTGATGTCCCATCATGCCTAGCACGAATGAAGATAAAAAGTGCGTGCTTGCCACCAGAGCGTTGAGGATTTTTTATTGATAACCCTAGGTGCAGGATTAGAAGGAGGATCACATACAAGAAGAAATATAGACGGTGGCGCCCACGCAGGAAGGAAGGGACAGCTTGGAAGTCCAAGCAGTTACTTTTCACAATAGACAATATCTATTTTCGGACCGACGCATATTCCGAGCTTCTACACCACTGATCACGTTACATGATTTTTTTTAATTAGATCAAAGATAAAAATTGAATCTTAATTCTTTAATATCTCTACAATGGTAAGTCGTGTGATTCTGGGACCCACTTTTTTGGAATACTTGACCCATGTATACCTTAATATCGGAGGCAAAAATTTTCAAAAATCCTAAATCCAAAAAATCATACAATTTTGATCCTAGACTCCGACCTTAACCAAAACCTAAACTTAAAGGTATACATGGATCGATTCAAGAAAAGTGGGCCCCAGAATCATATGACTTACCGTTGCAGGGATATTCAACAATTAATATTCTATTCCGTCCGATAATTGGAGTCTATTGCGAAAAGTAACTGTTGGACTTCCTAGCGGTCCCTTCCTTCCTGCGGGGGCGCCACCGTCTATATTTCTTCTTGTAAGTAATCCCTGCACCCTGCACCTCGGGTTATCAAAAAATCCTCGACGTCCTCTGTTGGCAAGTGCGTGCTTTTTATCTTAGTGCTGAGGCATGATGGGACATCGCCATGCACCAACATCCAATCAAATTTGACGTCATTAAAATTTGCCGAGACGGCGCATATAAGACCTTTAATGTACGGAGGCGCAGACAGACAGACAGTAAGACCAAAAACAAGATGGTTCCCAATCTCATATCGGAGACCAGGAATGAAAAATAAAATGTCCTTTTCGGGCCAACGTATAATAGACTATGCGTATGAAGTCATCAAAATCTGCTGGTCACGTTTTCTTGATTGGTCTCGCTGAACGGTTCAGACATGTTTCTCAGTTCTGACAGCAATTTGCCGTCCTGACCGTATTATCAATTCTGATAGTACAATTTGGCGGTTCTGATAAGATAATATGAAAATTCTGGCAACAATTGTATTATGCGACATGTTTCTGAGTTCTGACCGTATATTAACAAATCTGATAGTATAATTCGGCGGTTCTGATAACATAATATGAATATTCAGGTAAGAATTTGATTATTCTGACCATGTTCATGCAATCCTGATCAAACATTATTGTTTTTGAAAATAAAATATCAGCTCTGACATTTTTTCCGCTTTGGCTTGCTATACACGCCTACGCATCACGGACACGGCACACAGGCGCACACGGAAGGCCTGAACCCACTGTCGCGTTTTCTCACCATGGACCTAGAGCATCGGCGACAAAACCTTCGTGATTTTTCAACGCGCTGCCTCCAGAACAACGGGTAAGGCGTTAATAATGCGGGCTTCAGGGGCGTAAAAAAGCGTCAGCAGGTTCAGGCCTCGAATGAAGAAAGTATTTCATAGCACGATAAAATCAAAATGCTGGACTGTTCCCTGGGTCTTGATAGGGATTTACAATATCCCCTGTGTTCCTCGAGCCTTGATTGGGGTTTGCAATTTGCCCTGGGTTGCCCGGGTCTTGATAAGGGTTTGAAACTCCTCCTGTGTCCCCGGGGTATAGATCGGGAATTCCAGGTCCCGATTGCCCTGTGTTCCGCATGTCTTGATAGGGATGTGGAATTCCCCCTGTTTTCTCCGAGCCTTCATAGGGATTTGCAACTCCACCTGTGTTGCCCGGGTTTTGAAAGGGATTTGAAATTCCTCCTGTGTTCCTGGGGTATGGGTACGGATTACCAGGTCCCGATCCCCCTGTGTTCTCCGTGTTTTGATAAGGATCTGGAAATGGCCCTGCATCCACCTCGTCTTGGTAGGGATATGAAAGTACCTCTGCGTTCCACATCGGCGGGCTCGTCTGATTTGGTGGAAATTTCAAAAGAAAGGAATTATCCGTAACCTCCCGTAAAATCTGACAAACATCTCCAACCCGCCTGAAGGCTGCGCAATTCGGGTCCCATATACAAGTAATAGCGCATGTTATCTTTGAAAACATTACGACACTCGGGAAGTCGTCATTTGATCGTTTCTTGCCGTCTGCCTTTCTAAAGATCGTCGAAAATACGAACCCTGAAAATCAAGCACATCGTTCCGAGCGGCAAACAGTTGAGCTGAGACAAAATTATGATTCTAGGTTGATAGATATTGACATTTGGAAAAAATAGATCCACCCCTCCGTGAAGGGACCACCCACACGCAAACACTGATACATTTATTGTATAACCTGCTTTAGGCCTGGGGACGGTTGCACAAAAAGTTGAACAGATAAAAGTCTGTTAATTTAACTTTTGCTGTTAAATCCTTAACTTTGTTTTAACTTACAAAACTAACATTTAGGGATAAGTTAACNCCCCCCCCCCCCCCCGTTAAATACGGCAGTCGCGAATTTGATTTGAGTGATCGACACTGCACGACAGGCTTAGGCCTACCGGTACTTTTACCATGCCACGAATAACCAGTGAAAACAGTATACGGTACGGTAGGCCTTCTCGGGACTCGGCGGGACGTATGTATGGCACGCCAAAGTGGAATTTATTCATCCCTGTGAAATACATGTCGACATTTGAGAAACACATGTCAACACAACGAAATACCCGACAAGAATTTTTCAAACATGTGTCAACTTTCAAAAAACATTGGCAACATTTTCAAACATATGTACGACAGCATTTTAGTGCCATGAAAAATTTTATTTTATCTCGTTATTACGAGATGTTATCTCGTAATTGCGAGATAAAAATATTTTTTTCCATGGCACTAAAATGCTTTCGTATGTCAACTTTTGTTTCGTTCAACATTCTTGAAAATTTTTTTCAACAATCACGTGACTTCTTCGTTCAACATTCACGTGACCTATGGGTGGTTATATCCGCAAAAAGTAGACATTAACACAACAGAGACACAGATCACAAAATCAGAGACGTGCTTTTAGAAAATAGGGTGGAATTTGATTGGATCTTGTTGCATGGTGATGTCCCATCATTCCTCAGCACAAATTAAGATAAAAGGGGGCGCTGCGTTCGCTTTCGTGAAAATCGGTTTTTACTGAACATGTGTCCTGTGGTTAATATTAGCTCGATACGTCATACGTGATACGGATCGACGATACGGAGCCTTGCCGCATGTCCCTATTTTCTTTGTAATTACCTTCGTATCTCCAAAATGTCTGGCGCAAAACTAAAATGATAGGTGGCGCTGCTGAGATATTAATACTTTTACGTTTTTGGTCATAAGTTCTGATTTGGTTAACATATTGACCTAATTCTTGTACATTCTACATGTACACATGTCCATGCATCCGAACATAGGCCTACATGTAAGCAATTTGCCGCATTAACCCCCCTTGCTCCACTTTGTCAGTAAAGTAGAGAGATGGTCTCAGCCTGCTATCTTACTGACTGTCCTATTTTACTGACAAAATGGAGGAAGGGGTCAATGCGGCAAATTGCGTACACGTATGTACGGATGCACAGACATGTGTACATGTAGAATGTACAAGAATTAGGTCAATATGTTAACCCAATCAGAACTTATGACCAAAAACGTAGAAGTATTAATATCTCAGCAGCGCCACCTATTATTTAACGCCAACCTTTTTTTTTAATTTTAATTTTTTTTAAATTTTGGTTCTTAGCTCTTTGGCTCTTGGCTCTCAGATTAGGGTGTCATAAGTTAAGATATGTTAAGTGCCATATATCACACTATAGACAGCAATTTACCTCCTGATGTTCCGTTGTTCTTGGGTCTATCGTCATGATAAAAAAGAAGGCAACACACACTCCCAATAAATCCATCCAGCCGGATATTTTTAGAATGTCCCAGATCAATACGCCCATGGCCAAATCCACCTATATGCCTAAAATTATCACTTCCGGCCGGTGGTTTCCATCCGTACAAAATGATACCACACGTCCCCCTATTGTGAACCCCAGTGATAGAAACTTCCCGACGAGAAATATCAAAGTCGGCATTCAACTGAAACCAGACCGATTCATTTGGCTTTATCCAGTTTTTGCAACCTGCCCCTTCGTGTCTTTTAGTAAATTCACCTACATCCCCTACCCCGTAGGTACTTTGTTGTTGTATAGTACCGACTTGTAAATTTAATGCAATTCCAAAACTGTATGCATGATCAAAAACGATCGCAATTAACAAATACTTTGAATTTACTGTCCCGGTGTATTTCATGAAGATTTGAAAGCCAAATCTCTCATTTAGGTCTATATAATTTAGCGAGGATATAGACGAATGAAAGAAGATGCCATGCGTAGCAGTTCTTGGGTAACCGGATGGTCCGGCTGCTGGCCGGTAAATTTTGGCGTCCATCTTCCCGTCAGCCTTGAGGACTGGGTCTTTGAAGCGATATAACTGGGTTAGCGGCCAGAAATCTAAATAAAAATAGGGAAGTTTCCAAATCAAACGATAAACGTTAACGTTAACGAAAACTTGTCCAATCAGAATCATCTTCCCCTGTCTCCGCTTTCAAAACACAACTGAATGGGCCCTCCACTCATTTGCACAAATGACGTCACCACACTTTGGATTACACCCAATCCCAAGTGTGTTGTTCATGTTCATGTGCATGTTCGTGTCGGTCTGATAGATGTGGGGAAATGAATAACAGCCAGCCACAATGTCAACCCTAGAGTTCGCCCCCACTTTCCGTTTTACGAAAATATCAAGATTCCTAGTGAACTCTCCCAACACTCCCAAATTCTCCCAATCTCCATGGACAGGTATACTACGTATACATGTACCTGGCCATAATATCTCGTAAAAGGAATGTGGGTCTAAGTAACAAATTGAGGTAAATTCGAACTACCCTCTACACAACAGAGGAGAGGGGGCCTACCCTCACCGACGATAAAATCAGTTACCCTTTTCTCCGCTACTGCTCTTTCCGGATCGAACGACATTTCATATTCCCATTTCGGAATGCCATGACTGACTATTCCCCAATTGATCGCTAGATGAGATCGCCTGCCAGGGTAGTGCCCCAATCACACCGAGCTATTTCTCAGGACGTTCTTGAAAATTTTGCCGAACGGGCTCAAACTGTGTGCGAACGGAGTGGACGTAGTGGCAACTTTTTACAGTCTTTTTACGAACTCCATGGACGGGGCAGGACGTTTTGAGAACTACTTCAGTGTGACAGACCCTTAATACCCCCATCACACTGAGCTAGTTCTCAGTACGTTCTTGAAAATTTTGCCGAACGGGCTCAAACTGTGTGCGAACGGAGTGGACGTAGTGGCAACGTTTTACAGTCTTTTTACGAACTTCGTGGATGGGAAGGGTGCTCCAGTACATCGAAGCATTATTTGGCCAAGGGTACACGTTCTAGCCCGTTTTACGATTTTTTTAGGACGGGGCAGGACGTTTTGAGAACGACTTCAGTGTGATGGGGGTATAAGGTACTGTCACACTGAAGTAGTTCTCAAAATGTCTTGTCCCGTCCTAAGAAAATCGTAAAACAGGCCAGAAGGTGTAATGTTGGCCAAGTAATGTCTCGAAGTGCGAGAGCACCCTGCCCGTCCCAGTCCGTTCGCACACAGTTTGAGCCCGTTCGGCAACATTTTCAAGAACGTACTGAGAACTAGCTCAGTGTGATGGGGGTTTTAAGCCCCTCCCCTCACTCGCCAAAAGACATCAGAACCTGCCCTCGGAAACAAGAGAAGGAAAACCCAAACCTATCTACATTTCAGAATGTCCAGTCATTTTTGCACTCATTTTACCTTGCAATGGAACCTAACCACAAACAACAAAAGGGCCAATTACGTGTGCATGACTGCATAATTATCTTGAATCAGAGTATACACCTGAACAAGGCCCTGTTAGAAGTCGGTCAGCCGTTAATTGGCATGCACACGTAACTGGCCAATTTCTGGTTTGTGGTTAGGTTCCATTGCAAGGTGAAATGAGTAGTGTAGACAGAATAGACCAGATGTAATGTGTGAGAATGCCCCCCGTATGACAATGCCCGCTTTGTTGTTCGGCGGACACTCAAATACAGAAAGACATGTTCATCAGTGCCTTCCTCATTGTCACGTTGCCGCTTATTCCGTCAATCTTTTGTTTGGGGGCATTGGCAAACGGGGGGCAGTGAAAAACATTAGGCCTACACCGGGCTTTATCTAGTTCTTAACACCTTGACAGGCGGCGGGTCTAGTGCAGCCTTTGTAAGGCATGATAAATTCACTAAACGTAGGTTTTTTAGGAGAGAGAATAGGAGCAATCATCCGCGCATATTCCCAACAGATGGCAGCAAAGTTCTAGCGGACCAATGTACAGGAAAATCTACGTGATTGCTGCTCGATCGATAATGATTGGGTCAGCTATAGTGGGCCGTAGTGACACCTATCGGTCAACTCACTGCCAGCCCCTATTGTCTTCACGGAAGATGACGTAGCACATTTAATGATAAGCAGTGATAATAACGCGTAATAAAGAAACTTTTTGCAGTAACCCGGGTACCATGTTTCTATGTGTTGGTAATACATTTATGGGGTGTAAATCCAACCGTTACAAAGTTAGCTGTACATCGGGTCCCACTCGCCTGTACAAAGCTCAGTTGTTGCGTCCATCGGCGTCCAACGTTGAAGCCAGTTCACAAAATTGAATATGCAAATTAAGTGGGTTCCCGCCGTGCGATTTTGGGGGATTTTGGATATGATGTCCAAGGTGACCTAATAAAACATTTAAAGCAAAAAAAACCTTCTGTTGCAATTTGTTCCCGGTTAATTCCTAGATTTACTGGACTAAAAGGCTCTAACAGCACTGTGGTGATTCGTACACTGACAGGACGGCCGTATCGGGTAGGTTTACCCTTCCGGGACTCGTCTATCCGTGTTATTCATTGCCAAATAGGTAACCCAGGTACTTACATAACGCTTCTGCCATACCTTTCTGGCCACGAATAACAATTGATTGGATGAGTCAAATTCATATCGAAAAAGTAAGAATACAAAAACGAGTGTACGAATCACCACAGTGAACAGGTGTGCGCAGCACATGCAACACAGCATATGGAAACTTGATACGGAAAGCTAGCCTCCCACTGGAGCCGAATCGGCAGATGTTGTCCTGGGTAACCCTAAAGTTTACCCAGGACCAACCTGGATAACCCTAAAAGCTACCCAGGACGATCCTGAGTAAACTTTAGGGCACTAAAGTTTACCCAGTTTGAAATTCGCGCACTTTTTCATCTGCGGTCGAGGTTAAAATTGGTATGTTATCAATGTAGCAACACACGAAAATTCCTCATCGCACGGTGTCTGTCGTCATGGTCGTGCATGGTGTCCCAACTTTATGCGGATGTCAGGTCGACCTTGCGATGGCACAGAACAGGCGCACGCTGACTCTGACGGATCACTTTGCGTCTGAGGCACGACAGCGTGGAACACATCAGTCGCCGATCTGGTGTGACATGACTGCAGTTGCGACTCACTTGCGGGATCAGTCGCCGATCAAAAAGATCGTACGGATGTCAGGTCACACTGCGATTGCCTGCGCCACGACGGAACAGTCGTCGGCATCAGCTGGATCGCAAGCACGGTCAGGTCACAAAAACGAAAAATGCGTACGATCATCCTGGAACAGGCGGCATCTGCGCGCAGCGAATCGTAACCGTGTTCAGGTCACCTGCGACTAGATCGTAGCACAGTGAAGTCATAAAAGTCATGTGACTTGTGATCATGTTACTTGTTCAAGATGGCAGCTTCCATGCTATCGGTAGGTACCGCATTTCATTTTTACTTCGCGCTGATTTGTCAGTTACTGGCACGTGACCGCTCGCTCATTGTTTTGGATAATCGCACGACGTCGTAACTCAAGTCAGGTCGACTGCGACTGGATTACGCCCGTCGGGATCATGATTCGTCGTGGCGCAAAAGTTCAACATGTTGAACTTTTGCGATCTGTGATCTTTTTGGTCGGCGACTGATCCCGATCGTCGCAAGTGAGCCGCAACTGCAGTCATGTCGCACCATCTCGGCGACTGATTTGTTCCACGCTGTCATGCCTCAGACGCAAAGTGATCCAGAAAAGTCAGCCTGCGCCTGTTCTGTGCTATCGCAAGGCCGACCTGACATCCGCAAGTTGAACCTATTCAACTTCTGTGTCATCCCGACGGGCATAATCCATTCGCAGGTGACCTGAACACGGTTACGATTCCCTGTGCGAGTGATGCTGCTTGTTCCACGATGATCGTACACATTTTCGTTTTTGTGACCTGACCGTGCTTGCGACACTTGATGCCGACTGTTCCGTCGTAGCGCAGGCAATCGCAGTGTGACCTGACATCAGCATAGGCCCAGCTTGTGAGCAACAAAATGTACCTTAGCTCTCTATCCGGGCTGTCTATATATAACATGTATAACTAGCCACTGCAGTTTGGGGTCTCGTTTTACACCGTCACGCAGTTCGTATTTTCCTTTCACGACCTTAACCATTTTCTTTTTGATTTCTCGACCTTTAGATGTGAACTGACCGTCCCTATAAGATGCGATCGAATTCAAATACATCTGCAAATCCTCCGCAGCAACACGAGTGACGTTATCAGCTGCCATTTTTTGCCGATTTGATGGATTTCGTGCACTGACATATGACTGAAGTGCCGTTTTCAAGATCCTCTACCACAGGTGAAAAAGTGCGCGAATTTCAAACTGGGTAAACTTTAATGCCCTAAAGTTCACCCAGGATCGTCCTGTGTAATTTTAGGGTTACCCAGGTTGGTCCTGGTAAACTTTAGGGTTACCCAGGGCGACATCTACCGATTCGGCCCCACTGGAACCTCGGGCACCATTGACATCGATCCGATATCCTTGTCTTGTTTTCATTTTCATTGATTTGTCGTTGTCATGTCAATGCATGAATAATTAGGTGAGAACTTTGATATCCAGCAATCGTGGAAATGCTGAAAAGGCTGACCCCGACAGGGGGTGCTTTTTCGATCTTCGTTCACGGTTCACTGCAACCTCGTTCCCTGGGGTCGTTCGCTTTCTGACAATATGGCGGTCGCGTCACTAACCCCTGGCATCAGCTTTGGATTTAACGCACGTGATTGGTTGACGGGAAACCGTCAAATATATCCAAGAATATACCCAAAGAAATTTTCAAAATATTTTGGATCAAACCAGAAGGTTATCTATATCCAGGTTTGATGATTTTTTGTAAAAATAATTTTAAAAAGCACTGGTTAGTATTTCAAATTGATTATTTTGACTCGTGCTGCCACCTATACTTAGTCCAAGATTCCTGGATTAGCAACCGAAGCTGATTCCAGGGGTTAGTGAGCGAGTGGTCCGAGGTTGTCTGAGCGAACTATACCCCTGGGGACGAGGTTGGGTTCACTGAAGAAAAAAAAATCCTAATCATGCTGAGTACTTTCGGGGTACTCGTATTATCCCTGAGATGAGTAGAAAGGTACTCATATTGAGTAGAAAGGTACTGATAGCGAGTAGAAAGGTACTCATAGCGAGTAGCAAGGAACTCCAAATGCAGGTCCTTGGCCCGATGAATACCCGGGACCTTATTCACAAAGCTCCCGTAACTTTAAGTGTACGCAAATCCTTTGTCAGGCTGATAGTGAACAATAGGTTGTCCGCAAATGGACAATAGTATGCGCACTCCCGTAAGTTACGGGAGCTTCGTGAATAAGGTCCCGATGAGTAGCTTTCTATTCATATCACGGACAAAATGACTGATGAGTAGTCCAAAGTACTCAACATGAGCGGGATTTTTTAGCTCACCTGGGGTGAGCTCTTGTCGTGGGTCTGCGTCCGTCGTCGTCGTCGTCCGTTAGCAGGGCACGTTTTGTAACCGCTGGAGCTATTGATCTGAAACTTGGTACATATATACCCCTAGGTCAGATGACCTATGACACCAAGTTTCGGTCCGATTCAACTCTTAGCTTGGCCACCAGGTGGCGGAAACCAAAAACACAAAAAGTGCAATAACTCCTGAACTAATGACTGGATCACCTCCAAATTTTTATCATAGGTGTATCTAATGAAGGTACATTACATATATAACAGGTTTTTGGTTTGACCTTCTTTTCAAGGTCACAGAGGTCAAAGTTCAAAATTTTGCCTTTAGGTGGCACGTTTTGTAACCGCAGGTGCTATTGGCCTCAAATTTGGTACATATATACCCCTAGGTCAGATGACCTATGACATCAAGTTTCGGTCCGATTTGACTCTTAGCTTGGTAACCAGGTGGCAGAAACCAAAAACACAAAAAGTGCAATAACTCATGAACTAATGACTGAATCATCTACAAATTTTTATCATTGATGCTTCTTACGCGGATGCATGACATAAGTAAGGGGTTTTTGATTTGACCGACTTTTCAAGGTCACTGAGGTCGAAACTCAAAATTTAGTCATTTGGCAGTGTGTTTCGTAACTGCTTGGGCTATTGACTTGAAACTTGGTACATACACACCCCTATGTCAGATGGCCTATGACACCAATTTTCGGTCCGATTCAATTCTCTGCTCCAAAACCAAAGCTCAAAGTCCAGTAACTCCTGAACTCTAACTGGATTGCTCCAAATTTTTATCAGGTGCATCCTACGAGGATACATGACCCTGGAACATTTCAATTTAACATTTGTCATTTGTTTTTCTGGTACGTTCACCCAGGTGAACACATGGTCCATGGACCATTTTTTTCAGTGTTGTGTTCCATAAACGAACGGTTCTTACGTCTCGTATAAGATTCCACGGCAAACTGACGCAGCAGCACGACGCAGAACCACGTCACTATTAACTTTAAAGACGACGTGTGAAAATAAGTTGATTGCCTCATCATCCCGACCCGATAACGGAGTGAGATAATCATAAGACGGATTTCACTTAGTTGGGCCACTTGATTTGTGTTCTGAAAAATATTTCAGAGGATGGGTTATATTTTCATTCATGTTATAACCTAATCAAGACACCATGACGGCAGTGATATCGACGTTATTTCAGCCAGGCCGGGAAACCCGCATTTGGCGCAAAATGACGTCGGTATGCAATGCCGATAGATGGCGCTGCGGATTAAAGAGACACTGACAGGTGAGGGCCAGGTGTCATTCCAGCCAACCTTGTTCTCAGGACCTTCTCCATCATTCCGTTGTCAGAAGCCCTGATCGCAGAAATTAAGCCCAGGAGACGACGAACATACGTGATTGTCACGACTCTCAAAGGTTCAACCTCTACAGTAGGTCCGGACTCGTGGCACAGAGACGCTTGATGGCGTGGCGTTTTTAGAAGAATTTTTCTTTCGTCACAGCGCCATCTGGCGTCTCCGTTCCCCGTACAAATGAAATCTTTTGTCTACTTCTCCGCGCTGCCAGAAAACAAAACTGCTGCTGCAGCTAAAGTCTTTGTGCCGTAAAAACTAGCAAGTTAAACCACCCACCCACACGAAACACACGACCGACGACGAGTCACAGGCCGTCAAAAGTCACCTGCCAAAAGGCCTAGTTGTCTTAGATTGGGGGCACCGATTGGGGTAATGATTATACTGATGACACACATCAGATGGGAACATGTAGGCCTACGACATGTACGATCATGACGATGTTTGACTGTCATGTTTGCATGTTTCATGTGTTTGTTGTGACACGGCTAAGCAGAATGGACTAACTTAGTTTTGCTGAATGGGTCAATGTCGTCCTGGGTATACCTTATGTTTACCCAGGATTATCCTGGGTAATCATTTTCTTTACCCAGGATCATCCTGGGTATAAGAATCCTTAACTTTACCCAGCTTGGGAGTTCCCGCCGAATCATGCTGTACGTGCGTCTCTTTCGGCAGAGGACATGCAGTAGGATCATTGCAAAAAGGGCTGAAAATTACCGCTATACCTCCTCCGGGGTTTGGAATAGGACGACAAGACCAATCCCTACAACTTTTCAAAAGGGACCGATAGTAAATTCTCAAGGACTTAGGAGCGATAGGCTTAGGTAGAATATGTAGCCTATGATCCGTGTGCATTTCGTCATTTTCATGAATTTACTTTTTGCAGAACATGCAGTGCGATCATAACTGCTCCGGGGTGTGGAATAGGGAGAAAAGACCAATCCCTACAACTTTTCAAAAGGGACCGATAGTAAATTCTCAAGGACTTAGGCCTAGTTCGAGGCCACCCTTCATTTCATGATTCACGCTGAATATCAACCTCACTACAACACTCAGGAACTCCAATCTGGGTAAAGTTAAGGATCCTTATGTTTACCCAGGGCCGTCCTGGGTAAAGAAAAGGATTACCCAAGATGATCCTGGGTACACAAAAGGAATACCCAGGATGACATTGACCCATTCGGCCTTAGTTTTCGAACAGCGATTATGACACCATCGGTGACGTCACATATTCAGCGAGCGAAATGGGCTAAATTCATTATCGTGCAGCGTCGTCCCTGAGAATAATTTATGGCGCAGATGATGACGTCACATGTTCATCGCCGGTTACCAAAAAACGCTTCAAACTCATCACTCGGTCCCGTTTTGGACTAATTTTCACATTCGTTCACCTCACAATTAAGATACACACCGATCCTGTACGGTTTGAACGCCGGTCTTACTCTTGTAAATTCAGTATCAGTTGACAAAGTTTTGGGCGAAATGTGCCGTCCAAGGCCAAAATGATAGCTGTGAAACGCATACGTAATTAGCAAGCTTCGCTGATTTGCCGCTACGCGGCGGTTGGTTTCCTTGCGTGTAGCGTAAAGAAAGTAGGATGCCCCTGACCTTTGTTCCGTAATTCGCGTGCGTATGTCTCCGTTTTGCCGACTTCGAAACGTTTCCTCGACCTCCTATTTTTGCGGTAATAACTGCCCATAAAATGCCAGTAGGTTACCCACTCCAATGAGACATGGTCACAAACTTTGTTGTGTCTGCCTGTACGATCCACACTTCAGGGGCCGTATGCATAAAACGTCTTAAGTGTGAAATTTCCCTTATCTTTTGGGTGGAACTATGGTTTAAAGGAAATTTTACACTTAAGATGTTTTATGCATACGGCCCCTGAAGTTTTACTTTGAATGAAGTGGAGACACTCGGCCCGTCCCATGTGTTCTGGTTTTACCGATGAAGTTGGTAGCATGTAATCGTCGATATCGTGATATTGCATTGATTCTGTTTTATAGACATCAATTATAGGGACCTATGTCACCGTATGAAAATACAGAGCCCCGCTGAGTGGTGCCTCGACACCTGGAAGACGCAGGTGTGACACGAATCAACGCCCCAGGAATGCAAGCCCGCCAAACAATAGCCCACTATTGTAAGGTTATATTCGAATGGCCATTGTGTCAAAAGCCATATATTCTAATCCCTAGCTGAACAATAAGACCGGACTTTGATTCCAGGGGGACTTTGATCTCTGTCACACCTATTCCATTTCACTGCCTCACTCAGGCCTACCTTCGGCGTTTGATATGAACAAGATGAAGATGGCTACGAGCTGTCTGGAATTAAGCCTTCTTTCCTACTATTCAGTGTTCTTCCTATTGTAGCAGATTACAGTTCAAAAATCGGCTGATATCGATCCCATATTCTCCATTCACTCAAAACCTGCATCGATCAGGCAAACAAAACATAAAAAGAAAACAGAATCGTTATCACGAATGTCCTATTGAAAGAAGAACTTAATTGATTTGATAATAAAACAATACGAAGTAGGCCTATCAGAAAAGAGTAGATAATATTTGTTTTTTTACGTGGATGGTAGTGCTGCCGTTTTGTACAGTGTGTCCTTGAAAAAAAACGAGAATTTAAATGGTCTGGAACAAGAGCTGCGAAAGGGGCTGGAGGAAAAAAGCTCCCATGTCCAAAGTGTGCATATTTCAGAAAATATTGGTCCGATTTGGATAAAATTCGCAGCGGTGATGCTTCAATATGAAAGATTAACAATCACCATGAAGAGAAGTAGTAATGTTATGTAACAGTAACTAAGACAATGCATTTTGATACTTAACAATAAAGCCTATTGTACACTGTTGAATCTCCCAAAAATGGTCATAACAGCAGGAGTAGTGTAAAAGTGAGGATTTCAACTCACTCTGAAAATACACTGAAATTTCATTTCAGTTAAAATCTCAGTTCAAACAATTTCCAGTAATCATTCAGTTAAAACAAATTCTAGTAATCACTCAGTTTAAACATTTTAACATAAATTTACAAAATTTACAAAATTTACAAAATTTACAAAATTACAAAATTACAAAATTACAAAATTTACAAATTACAATAAAATAAAATCCACACAAAATCAACAAAATCTCACAAATCCCAATTTCTATAATTTTGTAAATTTGTGATTTTCCTCATAATAAAATAATTTATCTAAAAATTTTTTAAAAAAATTTCATTTTCAAATTCACACAAAATTTGTGATCATGACCAAATTTCCACACCTTACCATGATTTAATTATTTCCATTTGTTCAATAAAATGTTTCCATCAAATGAGGAATTAGAATCAAAAATTAAAACTACTTACGAAGCTTGGAAAAATGTTCCACTCAACATATGGCATAAGATTATCGATATCCAAAAAATTAAAACCACAAGAGGCGAAGCGATGATATTAACATTGGCTGATGGAGATGAAAATATCATCACAACGTTTACAACTTCAATTATCAAAAAAGAATTGGAGAAAAATCCCAAATACGAATATATCAAATCAACAGGAAAGGCTGAGGGAAAGAAGTACTACGGATTCGAACTTGTATAGATCAGTGTATAAAGGCAGGATATTGTGTTTATATTCTGATTTCATAAATTACTTACTTGTTTTCAGTATCCCATCAGTTAAACATTCCTTCATTATTCCTCTAGTTTAAAACACACATTCAGTATTCCTCCATCTCAGCATCTTGTGTACATCACAATGTTAACCTGCATGCTCAGACTCATTGTGTTGTTAACCTAAATTCCCAGACAGCATATCTCGTGTTGCTGACCTCAATTTCCCACGCAGATATTGTGCAGTGTTATCTTTTGTTAGGAGCAACTGCAGTTGCTCGTGACAATAGATTGTAAAATCATCATGCATGCGTTCAACTGGGGCAACTGCAGTTGCCTCTAATTCAAGTTTTTATCAATAGATGGCAGCAGTGAAATTCAGTTAGTGATAATTTTAAGACATATACCTTGCAAATGTTTAAAAAATATGTTTAAAATAAATGACAACTTTCAAAAATTACAATAAATTAAATTCTACAGCACATTATCCTTTAGAATTTAAAAATAATATGATTGAGAAAAATCCAATTAGTCATCAAAAAATTTATGTAACTCCAGAAATTTCATTTTCTTATAATGTTGTTGATATAATTCCTAAAAAACACCCCCCACAAGTTTTTTCTCCATATGATCAAGTAAAAGATTATATAAAAAACGCAACAATAGAACATTGGGAAAATCAATTTAAATTTGCGTTATATTCTGCAACGTATGGCTGTGGAATTTCTTGGAATAATCATATTAATCATCAAGAGCCTTTGGCACGATCAATTTTTAGATTTCATGTATATTTTACAATTAGAAAAATTTTACATGAATTAAAAATTTCGTTACCTACAAGTTCTGATCATAATACATCAAAAAATCCTTATGACAAAGAAGCATATGAAAATCTAAAAATTGAATTTGGAAAAATTGATTTTAATTACCTTCATCATGGAAAAATAACTGCTATACCTCTTGATATTACTATGACTGGATATCACTATCTGAGAGATCCAACTGCTTTTCTGTTTAATGCAGATAAACATGGATATAGAAATATTGACTATAGAAAATTATATATGGACAAATTAAAATTTGTAAATTCTGATGATTGGACAAATTATATCCTTATTGACAGTGAAGGATATACACGATCAGGAATTAGCAGAATAAATGAATCAATTCGTACATATGTATATTGTATATTAGGAGCTCAAGCTATGATGCGGCAAGATATTGATCAATCAATCGATACTCAAAAACAATTCGCAAATTTAGTTGA
>NMRB01000756.1:5751-17109 GCA_002633025.1 Notospermus geniculatus | reverse complement strand
AAAAAATACATTTAAATTTTTTAATACAGTATTATTTTCTGTATTAAAATATCTAAAATAAATGAACGAAAATGATTTTTATAATAAAATTCCATTTAATATGTTGATATCAGGAATAACAGATTGTGGAAAAACTTATTTTATTTTGAATTTACTTGAACAAGAATTTTTTGAAAAGTTTGATTATATTGTTATATTTTGTCCTTCAATAAACTATAATAAAACTTATCAAGATAGATTTTTTATAAATAATGATAAAAATATTTACATTTATCCCCCTTTAAAAGTTAATCAGGATTTAAATTTTGTATTAGAAGATGCAGTTAATGTTTTTAAAGATGAAAAATTACAAACTCTTTTTATTATCGATGATACAGCTAATCTTTGGGAATCAAAAAATAAATGTACAAAATTAACTGAATTGGCCTTCAGTGGGCGGCATTACGGAATTTCCACGTGGGTCATAACTCAAAAATATAACGCGATTTGTAAAGATTTTAGAGAAAATTGTAAACATATGATTATACATACAATGAATGATCAAATGTCTTTTGATCAAATATTTCGAGAAAATCGATGTTTGCCCAAAGATGAAAAGGAAAAAATTGTTTCAGAATTAGATGAAGGAAAAAAACTTTTATTACGCAGAACAGTTCCTTTAAAATATAAAATATTATAAAATAAATGGTGGATGATATCGAAACACTTGCAGAAGATATTACTTCTTCTTGCAGTATGCGATCAGAATTGATAAATTTGTATAAATCAGGGCTATTGTCAAAATTGGGTATTAAAGTTTCAGAAGCTACAATAAAAAAAGCTTCTGAAAAAAATGTTGAAAAAATGTACAATGAATATCAGATATTGTATAACACACAAATAGCAGATGATTTGGTGAAAAATTTGTTATTCGGATATACACAAGGAGTTAAATATTTATTTCCTAATGTTGAACAACAAAAATTACATGAGAAGTTAAATGATAATATAATTGTAAATAATGAAATTAAGAAACAATTAGGTCAGTTTATGAATCCTACAATTTTAGCAGCAATGTCAATTGGATCAAATACTGCTGAATCTATCCTAACAGTTTCAAAAGAACTCGAAGAGAAGAAAGAATAATTTTTATAAAATAAAAGATGGATGATTTTTTAGATTTTATAACAGTAACATTAGGAATTGGATTATTTTGTTATTATCTAGCAGCACTAGAACGTGAAATTTATAAAGAAAAAATTAAACTTTATATTGCAGAAAAAAATATTTACAAGATTTAATTGAAAATGTAAAAAAATTAAATGATTAATTTAGATGGGTGGAATTGTAAAAATTGTTTAAATAATGATTATATTAATATACGTGAACAAGGGATGGTGTAGGAGTTGTTTGTACAAACTGCGGAGTCGAAGAATCAAATTATATTGTAAAATTCATGGGGTATGAATCGAATGTAACTTATACACATCCAGGTAAGAATATTCCTAGAGATAAATTTTTACAATTAATTAAAGAGGAAGTTATTAATAAAGATTTACAAGAAAAATTTATTAAAAATTATAATGATTTAAAAAACAAATTTAATGGAGATAGTTGTGGTAGAAAAAACTTTTTTCAAAATAAAGTTATTTTGAAAAAACTTAAGTTAGATAATGGATATTCTGTAAATCCTACATCTTCTGATGTTAAACATTTTGAACTCTTTAAAAAATTAAATTGGCCGTGAATAATTATTTCATTATAATTATCATAATTATAATGATAATTATAATAAAATAATAATGATAATTATAATAAAATAATAATGATAATTATAATAAAATAATGATAATTATAATAAAATAATAATGATAATTATAATAAAATAATAATGATAATTATTATTTTATTATAATTAAAACAATTATTTAAAAATATTTATAAATAAATGGCAGATGATAAAACAGAAATTAAAACAGTTACTAAACAATCTGAAAAGCCAAAAGATCCTAAACGAGTTCAATGGGGCAAACAGCTTGGTATGAATAACAAAGGAAAAAAGAAAGTTCATGAAGAGCAAATAGATCCAAAAAATAATTATTTATATTTAGGCATAGGAGCTGCGGGAATTGTAGGAATTTCCATTGTATATTTTTTTATTTCAAACATTAAAGAAGCTCCTAAACAAATTACACATGTTGTAAAAGAAAAGCCTTCACAAAAAATTCGTGATGATTTAAACATTTAAAAAAAATATTATAAATAAAGAATGGCGAGCAAAGAGAGTAAGTGGATAAATCCAAAACAAATAGGAAATGTAGCAATGAATGCTGCTGTTTTATCTGGGATAACAGTAGGATTTGCAGTTTTAGCAAAAGCAGCTTTTAAGGCAAATATCGGCGATCCCTCCAATCCGAGTTTTACAAATTTTCTAAAATTGGCAGTTGTTATAGGAATTGCAGATGCGATAAAAACATGGCTCGAAGCAGAAGGGCTGCCTACAAAAAATCCTTTTGAATAAATATTTTCAAATTTAAAAAAATAAATATTTTTAAAAATTATGTTCATCATGAATTTTTAAAAATATTTTTAAAATAAATAATGGCGAGTATAATTTTATCAACATTATTTGGAGCAGTTGCAAATGCAACAGCGTTTATAGGCGGGAATGCTGTATATCATGCATTAGATGCAAATAATGCTGCAGAAGAAAGAAAAAGGCATGATTTAGCATTAGAAAAATTACAAAAGGAATCAACTATTTGGAATCAACGACGAATTAAACATATAGATTTTTTAAATGAACAAAGACAAAAATCTCTTCAAGCTAGATCAGATATTATGGATATGAAATATGCATTGCAAAAATATGATGACATTAATAAAAAACCTGAATTATCAAATTTTTATTCTCCAAGTATTCCTCAAAAAAAATATGAACAAATGTATATTGCAGGCAGTGTTATAGGATCAGCTGCTTTAGGAAATTTGATTAAATAAATGGCTGAAGCTATGGATATGGAAATGAATCGTATGGGGGATGAAGATGATATAGAAGACGAGTTAGAAGGAAATGAGGAAGCTGGAAGAGAGTTAACAGGCCCATCAGGATATGTACCATCAGTAATAAATCAAAGTTTATTAGCGAAAAGCGATCAACTTGATATAAAAGAAAAATTTTTAAATCGTTATATGCAAAAAAATAATTGTGAAATAATACCTCAGTATGATATAAATGGAAAACCTAAGGATACTAAAAATGAAATTTTAGCAAAACTAGCTATTGATGTTGATGAACATATATATTTTATACCACGTGATTCTGAGAAAATCAGACTAACACAAAAGGATAGAGACCCATATGCTGCAAGTACAATTACAGGAAGAGGAGTTGCAGAATTTAAAAAATATTTTAAGAAAATAAATTTACCTGGAGCAACACCTAGACTTGAAACAAGACTTGAAATTCCAAGATCTAGAAGTTTGAACGAGAGATTATCTGAAGCTCAAGCTCAAGAAAAACAAATAGAAATGCAAAATCGAAAAATACAAGAATTAGAAACAAGAGGAGAAAATTTAGAGACATCGTTTATCAATGATATTCATCAGCAAAATGAAGCACGAGAAGAAATATATAATCCTCCACGGCAAAGAGAAACTTTTGATATTGCAGAGCCTGAAGCTGCAGTAGAATCTGCTGTAAGATTAAGAAGAAATTTAGATGAACATAATATTTTTGATCAATTAAAAGAAAATAGACAAGAATACATAAAATTGAGTAATATTTTACATCAGATAGAAAAATTGAAAATTGATATGAAAAAAGAATTTGAGAAATTAGAATATAATGAAGAAAATCGTAAAATTGAAACCAATAACAAAGAATTTTACAGGAAACGAATTATTTCAATTCAAAGAACTTTGAGGGAACAAAGTAAAAAAATGCAAGAATATCAAAATGATTATGTAAGTACATTAAGAACTACAAAAAATATTCCTTTAAGATTTAAACTAACTGAATTATTTCGTGTTAGAGGATTTACTATTGTAACAATTATTGCAGCAGTTATAACAATATTATCTGCAATTGGAGGATTAATTGATCGATTTACAAGCTCAAAAACACAAGTTCATGAATCTGCAGGAAAAGAAACTAAAAAATCTGCTAAAAAGAAACTAAAAAATCTGCTAAAAAAGACACTGCTAAAAAAACTCCAGATACTCCAGAAGGTAATTTTTTTGGAAAAATTTTTAATTTTATAAAATCTTTTATAATTTCAATAGCAGGAATTATAGTAAATGTTATAACAAGTATTTTTGGATTTTTAGCTGAACATATGATCATAACAATTGCAATAATTGTGTTAACAGTTATAAAAATTTTACTTCTCAATTTAAAAACAATTAATAAAAACTCAAGTAAAATGGCTGGGAAAATTCATACTCAGACAACATACAAATAAAACATAAAATTAATGAATATTCTGTTTTACAATAAAAGAAATATAAGATTAAAAGAAGACATCAGCAAATATGACACTGTTAAAATTGAAAAAGCATATTTACCTTTTACATATTACAATGTTAAACGATCATTGAACACTGACAATTTGCGATATGCAATTGTTGATGATTCAAATGAAATTGTAAGCTCTGCAAATATTGTTATACCAGAGGGACTGTATACATTGGAAAATTTCAATGATATTATTCAAATCAAATTGAAAGAAATTGATTTTGATAATGCTATAGAATTTGTATTTTTGTTCCATATTTTCAAAAAGAACTTTGCGAATTTTTAGGATTTGATTGTGCTGATGAATATATTAGAAATACAAAAATAGGAACTTTACCTCCAAAATTATCAAGACATCAAGAATATAGAATATATTGTAATATTGTTGATTCAAGTAAAAATTTTGTTAATGGGGAAAGATCAAATTTAATTTCAACGTTGATGGAATTCCTAATCAAAATGACTTTCGATTAAATATGATTGAAAAAATGGAAAATGATTTAAAATTAAAAATTAATAAAAGAACAAAATTATATAAAAATTATAAAAAAGCTTCAAATATAATTCACTGGATAGAGACTGGCTGCTTTATATCAAGCGCGACGATTGCAGCAGTTGGGGCAGGAGGAGTTATTACAAATATTGCTACAATTCCCATTTCAGTTATTTTAGCATTAGGAGGGATAACTGGAAAAGTTCTCGTTCCACAATTAAAGAAAAAATATAAAAAACATCAGCAGATTTTAATAAATAATCATTCATGTTTAAATTCTATTAATAATCTTTTATCAAAAGCAATCACAAATGAAGATATTTCTGCGAGCGAATTTGAGTTGATTATTAAAGAATATGAAAAATCAAATATTGTATTTAAAGAATCTGAAAAGACTTAACTTTCATCATGAGATAATCATGTTTGGGCTGTATAGCAAAGTTAGACATTAGTAATGATAAGTACAATATTATTTTATAAACTTTTTTTAAAGTTTATAAAATTATATTTTCATTTGATAAGTTTATTTTTCCATTTTTATAATATCGCAAATCAATAATTGATAAATCCAACCATTCATTATAACATATGTGACCGTAAATTTTATTTTTAATCAAATAACGATTTGAATCTAGCATGCATGATATATTTATTGGAAATTTTGTAATATTTATTTCTTTATGTTCTTCATTTCTTGATATAAAATTTAATCCTGTTAAAATCATATTTCCTATTAAAGAAATACATAAAAGAGAAAGTAAAACAATAATTATTTTCATTTTATTTATAAAATGAAATGAAAATAATTAAATTATAATATGTGCTGTAATCAATGCTCTACACATTGGACATTTATCCTTTAACTCTTTTTCACATATGTTACAAATTCTGTGTAAGCAAGGGGATGTTATAATATTAGATTTTTCAAAACAAACACAACAATCATCTTTTACTTCAATTTTTTTAATCTTTGATAATGGAATTCTTGGCTTGATTTTTTCTTCTGCTGCTACTGCTTTTACTTCAAAATCTTCTATTTCATTTCCATCATCATCATCATCATCATCATCATTATTTAAAAAATAATCCCAAGGAATAATAGATATATAAAATGAATCATCATCATCATCATCATCATCAATGCAACGAAGTCGAAATACTCCCGAACAACCACTAATCACAAATTCATGATGATAATTAATAAGTTGACTATCCTTAATCCCTTTAATATAATATTGTAAATAACTTGATAATTTTATAATTAATTCCTCATTATCTCTGCTTGACAATTTTAAATATGAAAAGTTATCATTTTTATCTACATTCTTCATTATTTCATCTAATTTATACCATGTATTTCCCTTCATTTTTTTATCTTCAAAAACTGGAGCAAAATATGTTCTCCCATCTGGAGAATAAAAAGAACGAATTGTTTTTTTCACTTCAATTTTTTCAACAAAATTTAAATCTCGTAGAAAATTCTTAATTTCATCATCTGGAGGGAATCGTTGTAAATCATGAGAAGGAAAATATGAATTTGATGCCATTTTATATAACAAAATGAATCCTATTAGATTATAGTTTGCGATTTTAGATTAATTATTTTATTAATTTTGTAAGGGGTTATATCATGAATTTAATTTTTTAGATAAATTATGTTATTAATTTACAATATATCCGATTGCTCTCGTTGAAATTCCATCTTGCAAAATTTCCCTTTTGTCATCTTTTGCATCTAATGCAATTTTTGTTATATTTTCTGTGTATAATTGATGATTCCTGCTTCTAAATACATTCATTTGTTTTTCTATGGGAATTTCTCTCAATAATACTTTTTTATACTCATCAAAAGAAATTTCATTTTTTACAACATTTTTCTTAATTCCTTTACATTTTTTGATAACATTATCTTTATCTTTATTTGTAATATATGAATATAGTTTAGATCTTAAACATATAAATTCATGTATAAAATGTCCTGTTTCCTCATCTTTAAATTTTCCAATAACTTTTTTATTTTTTTCTGAATAAAGTGAATGTTCTTTTGGAAAATTTGAGAAATCATATAGATTTGAATTCTTTTTCATATCAGAATATATATCTTCTGTTTTAATATGATAAACTAACGAATCTGTATCAGTATAAAGAAGCTTAATTTTTTCTGGATATTTTTCCTGCATATGATTATAGTGAAAATCATACATATGCCTTTTTGAAATNAATTTAAATCTCGTATAAAATTCTCAATTTCAACATCTGGAGGGAATCGTTGTAAATCATGAGTAGGAAAATATGAATTTGATGCCATTTTATATAACAAAATGATTCCTATTAGATTATAGTTTGCGATTTTAGATAAATTATTTTATTAAATTTGTAAGGGGATATATCATGAATTTAATTTTTTAGATAATAAAAAAATAATAATTTTAGATAAATTATTTTATTAATTTACAATATATCCTATTGCTCTCGTAGAAATTCCATCTTGTAAAATTTCCCGCTTACTATCATTTGCATCTAATGCAATTTTTGTTATATTTTCTGTGTATAATTGATGATTCCTGCTTCTAAATACATTCATTTGTTTTTCTAATGGGGGGATATTTTCCAATAATACTTTTTTATATTCATCAAAAGAAATTTCATTTTTTATAACATTTTTCTTAATTCCTTTACATTTTTTGATAACATTATCTTCATCTTTATCTGTTATATATGAATATAGTTTAGATCTTAATGCGATAAATTCCTTTATAAAATTTCCAGCTACTTCATCTTTAAATTTTCCAACTTTTTTATTTTCTTTGGAAAAAAGTGGATGTTTTTTAGGAAAATTCGAGAAGTCATATAGATTTGAATTCTGTTTCATATCGGAATATATATCTTCTGTTTTAATATGATAAACTAATGAATCTGTATCAGTATAAAGAAGCTTAATTTTTTCTGGATATTTTTCCTGCATATGATTATAGTGAAAATCGTACATATGCTTTTTTGAAATATCCAAAATAGCTTGGCCAATGAAAATTGGTTTATTCAAATTAATTTTTGTCTTAACTCGATTTACTAACACAAGATTCTCACAAAATATTTTATGATATCGATAATTATTTGAGTTAACTAATTTTCTTAATTGATTTACATCTGTAGCCAAAGCTATATCTTCTCGCAGTCGAACATTTTCCATTGTTTTTCCAAATACTGCATTATTCATAAGTTTAAAAAAATCTTTTTCAAACTCATTTTTAGCTTGAGCTCTTAAATTTGTATTAAAATCAATATATTGTTTTAGCCAAGAACTTTCTTCATATGAAATTCCTCTATGTATTTTTGTTAATTTTAATCCGAGAGAAAGATAGAATTTCAATATTTCATGATGAACAACATATTGTTTTTTATTTTGCAGATTTGGAATTAATTTTCCATTTAAATGTTCTGCTGCAAGAGGATAATCATTGTGAAGATCGTGTAAATGTTTTGGATATATTTCGTTAATTTTAATCCAAGCAAAAGATAGAATTTCAATATTTCATGATGTACAACATATTGTTTTTTATTTTGCAGATTTGGAATTAATTTTCCATTTAAATGTTCTGCTGCAAGAGGATAATCATTGTGAAGATTGTGTAAATGTTTTGGATATTCAAGATCAACTTCTAATGTACATGGAACATTCTCCCAATTTAAACATTCTTGTTCATTCATCCACTTGAAATTTTTATATGGCAGTTTTTCACTCATCGCATATCCATATAGATTATTAGCATCAAGATGTGTGATATATGAATTTTCTTCATTTTCATTATAGTCCGCTAAATATGGATTATTTGCTTTTGCATATCGATGAGATGCGGTACAGATTCTTCCTCTAATTCCTTGTTCGAAAAACATATACATATCAGAATCAGTTAATAATTCTATTTCAACTTTTGTCGTTTTTAACATAGCTTGCCATGCAAATCCTGGTGCTGTATAAAAATATGCAGGATCTAATGAGTAATTTTTCATGCAGGTATTTCTGAAATTTAATCTGTTTCGAGATAAAGTTTATGATAATCTCTGAATGTTTTACACTCGAATTTTTCCCACACTTTTTTAGCATGTAAATATTCTTTTTTTTTCAATATAAATATTATTGAATTCAGAATAGAAATCTTTTCTACTTGGAAGTTTTGTATTTGAAAATTTATCAAAGTCAGTCATCCACTCATATGGGTAAAATCCTTTTTGATTAACTAAGTCAAAATTATCTTTAAAATAATTTCTAAGATTTTTCTTTTCAGTATCCGGTAAATTTTTTCCTAATATGTCGAGAGAAGTTTGCATTAATCTTAAACTATCAAGAAATCTTATTTCAATTGATTGTTCTTCTTCTGTGATAGGATCATATTGTATTATCAATTTTTTTGAAAATGAAATGTAATTTTCAGAATTGTTTGCAATTACACTTATTTTTCCTTTTAAGTATTTTACAAATCAATGTGCATCATAGCCAGATAAATTGTGGAAATATACAGGAATAAATTTTGGTGATTTAAATTTCAAATTACAGTTATTACATGCAGGTCCTCTATATGATCCTGTAAAATGATTATGGTCTCGAACTTTCCAATTTTTATTTGTGAATTCATTTGCACACAAATAACAATGTTGAGCAAGATTATAATTTTGTTTTTCTTTGTGAGTGAGAAGGTCCATTGGTTTTGGTTCCAATAAATATTCTGTCGCGAGTTCTTTTGATAATTCTTCAATTTTATTTACAAAATGATCTTCAATATTTTCACTCTTATCTTCTTGAATATAAGTAAATAATATATTCTTTTGATTAATTTGTCTTTTATCAAACTGAACAAGTAGTGAATAACTATTTGCAACATGTTCACTTGTTTGTTTAGTTTTTGATCCAAGTTCTTGTTTTATAGGTTTTAAATAAGATTCAAAATCTGCTAATATAATGATAGGATGTTTTTCCAATGCATCATATTTTCCAAATTTTAATATTTTTGTTTTTTCAGTTGGCATGCAAATTTTCGAAATTTCGTGTTTATTACAATTTTCTAAATGATTTTTAAATCGTTCATCGCGAATTTTACTTGTTGAAGCTGAAATAACTTTCATGCATCTAAAGCATACTTTGATCGAATCTTTGTGATTAGAATGTGCTTCTGAAACAAGTCTTGAATAATTTTTTATCCATGCATAATGGTAATTTACATCATCTTTTACATTTTGAATTTTTTCGTCTTCGTTAACTTTAGTTTCTTCTGCTTTGTAATATAACAAATTAATATATTTTTCTTGAGGTAGAATTCTTTCTGATATTTTTCTTGGTACAATTTCATATTTATCTTTTTTATTTTTAATAAATGAAAATATGTTAATTCCTATATCAGGATTTTTCTTTTCTAAAATTTTGTAAATATCATCAATATCAACTGGATATGTTAATCCTTCAAACATACGGGAAACTCCCACTTACCACATCGTTTCATCCAGGCCTAAAATTTTCTAAGTTCAGTTTTGGTCACTATTGTTAGCGGGAGTGGTGGTATGAATGTAAGAGCCTTATTGTCAAGTGATTATTGGTATTGCCCACCACAACGTCCTACACCATAACTTTGGGTTTGGTTCACTGGATTGGAGGCCATATGGTTTTCGTCAATACAATATCAGCGTTAACACGGTGCATTTCGATCAGCTGTGCATTGGGCCTAGAGCTACAACAAAAGAGGTGAATGAAAGTGGAGGTTATTCGCCGTGGGCGCAGAATGGGATTTTTTTCCTGGTGGTTGTACATCCCTTTACAGCCTTCGATATCCCGCCGTTATATCCTATGATTGGCCTGGCATGGGAGAGAATCGCGATCCTGAAGCGTAGAATACACTGTATTGAGCCGATAACCATTGAGCTCCATGCTAACTTGGCTCATTATTGGCTCTTGTATTTGTTGTAATGCAGGAGGAAACCAGAACTCCAGTGAAAACCTACGGTGTTAAAGAGAGTTGCCCTGTCTATCACATTGAATACTAGCTCCGCCCCGGAATCTAACTGGGAACATCAGAGATGACTGGCGCCCATATTTCTATTCCGCCATTCTGGCGCTCCTGAAGCCATACGGCAGCTCGTGGTGTTAGTCGGTTCAATTGAAGATGCCGAAATTAATGTTTTATCGTCAATTCGCCAAAATTTTCATTAAATTTGAGTAAAATGACTTGGTAGTTGGGAAAGACGGAGGGTTTAGAATTGTTGTCAGGGAACGAGTTTAGAATCCCCGATCACTGCCCAAAAAAGGTCATCGATTGACGGAATAAGCTGCATTGTACAATAGGATTTTCAATTTGTGCCATGGAATAACGTCACTTCCGAT
>NMRB01000755.1:233939-245863 GCA_002633025.1 Notospermus geniculatus | reverse complement strand
CCCCCCCCCCCCCCCCGGCCAAATTAGCCTGCAGGAAGTTGGAACCCTTCTGCTGACCAAGGTGAAAAGCTGGATTTTCTCTGGTTGGGTTTGAATTCAATCATAGTCCAACAAATTTTTATTACTTTTCCATGAATAGGCCCACTACATGTAATTCACCAGGTTGGTCAGAAATGAGTAGGATTCTGAGAAGCTAAATCTACATGTAGGCCTAGGCCTCTTCACCCATGTTCATATCGGCATAGGCCTAGGCTCTAATTAGTGGGCCTATTTAATTAAGAAACCGAAAAAAAACTCATGAAAAATGAATGCAAACAAAGGCAAGGAATTTCACTGAATTAGTCAACACAACATATTAAACCATCAAGTAACCAAACATGTGCACAATGGAATTGATTCGAGGATGACTCATGTCTGGCTAAATAGGCCATTTCCCGCCAAAATTTAACGATCCCATTCAACAATGGAATGGAATGCGGTGGATGGAACCCCACTGCAACTACAACAATGCCCGCAACAAAGACCCAAAGACTAAAGAGTGTGGCCGAAACATCCCGAATTTTAGCCCACACAGATGTAGGCAGTACGTCCGTGTTCGCAGCACGGGCCTAAACAAGGATGTAGCTGATGTGGGATGGCGGCCAGCCTGCTCCCTTTCACGGCATTGAAAAACACCAAGCGCTATGCAGTTACAATGTAGACGGCAGTGAGCATGGTGATTGTACATACACTACTGCTGCATGATGAACGACGAGCCGATGGCCGGCCGTATCCTGCTCAGTTAATTCACAAAATGCGAGAAAAGTACACAAAATCACCTCAATATATTCACATCAAAATGACGTGAAGAACACGGGGAATCGATATAACCTACCATTTTGGGTTAGAACGATGAAACTTGGACGAAAGAGATTGAAAATGCCTTGAGTTTCACACTCACGCTTCGACTTGATGAGTCCCGGTGAGAATGATGGCGGCGGATGGCGCTGGGCGGCTATATATAGTACTAACCTGGTTCCCGTGGAGACATAATTCGCCTCAGCACATCACGCTGGCTGTGCTGTATCCGATGTGGTACCGGTACTACTAGGATCGAGGGTGGTGAAAGCTGATATCAGCATAATAGGGAGTTTAAGAAATCAAACGATTAACGTTAACTTTACGACAACGTTATTTTTTGTACCGAAAATGCAATATAGGCCCTATAATCTGGTGAATTCGCAGTATGAAAAATAACGTTGTCGTAAAGTTAACGTGTATCGTTTGATTTCTTAAACTCCCTAATATCAACGAACATAACCCTCTCAATCAAAACAAATTCCAGTGCTTTATTAAAAGAAGAAATACCGGTATTTATTTTACCTTTTACCTGCTTTTTATAACGTTACACCACGTGCAAACTCTGTGAAGTTTCTCAGCACATATTGAACAAGTTTGCAAAAATTTTGGCTCTAGTAAAGGGGTTTTCACTTGAAAAACCGGTTGTGCTAACTTCATTGACATCAAGCCACACTTCCTTCTAAAACGATCTGAACAGTGGAAGAGATTTCCTTCAATCGATATGGGTTGGAAATGTTTGCAATGGGGCAATCCAGTGCTTGGATTAGCAGGCATTCATGAATTAAGATCGACTTGTATCATGTTGATCAGTTGACAATGTGGCAAGTTATCTCAAAATATCAAATTTTGTGATATCGAACGTCGATATCACCATCGACCATGACCCCTAACATCTCAGATCAAAAGTAATGAGCTCATTTGATTCCTAGGGTATAAAAACCTAAGGATAGAACTTGTCTCTATTGCTCTGGTTATAAGAGCCGATTTGTGCCATCAGATAAAAGTGTGATTGACAAAATACATGTATCAAGTCTGATACGATGATTACATCAATGATGGAGGCATCTGAGGTTGAAAATGATTAGATCACTTTTTCTGCCCGTAAGTGACGCTCCTCTGTTTGATAACTCATTTTTGAGTTTCTGAAGAGTCCACTTTCCATACTCTTGCCATGTGGCAAACAGTGATAGGCCTACTATCAATTCAATTCATGGTGTGAATGTCTAGTCATGTGCACCTTGTGGCAGCCGGACTGTAATACTTCCCGGGAAGTGGAGCTTGATCTGGCTACCCTGGGGGGTAATAATTGTGAAGTGCCTTGATACTTAAATGTAAAAGGCACTATAACCCCACACATTATTGATCGAGCACCAATCACGTGGATTTTCCTGTACATGGTCCGCTAGAACTTTGCTGCCATCTTTTGGCAATGTGCACAACTGACTTCTCCTATTCCTAGTTGATTCAATTCGTATAATCCATGCTCCACTCCACACGGAATGCTGGCCAAGTTGAGATGTGGGGTCAAGGGTTGGATGACTCAATCTACAGGGGTGGTGTCCAAAATACAAAGGGCTATACATGTACCTACAATTCAGGGTTGCACTATAGGAATCAAAATAATGAGTGTCCCTGTTTCATTTCAATTCGCTTAAATTAGATTTTATAGAACAAAGCAAAACCACAGAAAAAACACTCAGACAACTTTTGATGCAAATTCTCTTCATTTCAAAAGAATCACAGCTACCTCAAGCTCACAGCTTTTGATTTGTTCAGTTTTGGAAGTCACAACAAAGTTTTCCATGAAAGATCTGCAGTAAACATGTTGGAGTGGGCATGCACAGAATGTAACAGAGGTGGGGCTGGTGGAAAAGTGCACACATTGAAGTGCATGCCCAGAGTTAAGATGGTCACAGGACTATCTCTTNATGGTGTGAATGTCTAATCATGTGCACCTTGTGGCAGCCGGACTGTAATACTTCCCGGGAAGTGGAGGCTACCCTGGGGGTAATAATTGTGATCGAGCACCAATCACGTGGATTTTCCTGTGCATGGTCCGCTAGAACTTTGCTGGCATCTTTTGGCAATGTGCACGACTGACTTCTCCTCCTAGTTGATTCATTTCGTATAATCCATGCTCCACTCCACACGGAATGCTGGCCAAGTTGCGATGTGGGGTCAAGGGTTGGATGTGGTGACCATGCATGACTCAATCTACAGGGTGGTGTCCAAAATACAAAGGGCTACCTACAATTCAGGGTTGCACTATACGAATCAAAATAATGAGTGGCCCTGTTTCATTTCAATTCGCTTAAATTAGATTTTATAGAACAAAGCAAAACCACAGAAACTTTTGATGCAAATTCTCTTCATTTAAAAAGAATCACAGCTACCTCAAGCTCACAGCTTTTGATTTGTTCAGTTTTGGAAGTCACAACAAAGTTTTCCATGAACGATCTGCAGTACACATGTTGGAGTGGGCATGCACAGAATGTAACAGAGGTGGGCCTGGTGGAAAAGTGCACACATTGAAGTGCATGCCCAGAGTTAAGATGGTCACAGGACTATCTCTTGATCCTTATAATAAAAAGCTACAAATCATGGTACCAGAAGTTGTTCTCACAGAGATATTAGCATGATCAATGTTTTTATGGGGAGAGATTCAAGTGTTCAATGACAGATTCTGACACATTGAACTTGCAGCAAAATGTTTAGTATTCTTCTCCCTCTTCTTCGCCTTCGCCCTCCACGGAGTCAACACCGACCTCTTCATAATCCTTCTCCAGGGCAGCCAAATCCTCACGGGCCTCGGAGAACTCCCCCTCTTCCATACCCTCACCAACATACCAGTGGACGAAGGCACGCTTGGCATACATAAGATCAAACTTATGGTCAAGACGAGCCCAGGCCTCAGCAATGGCGGTGGTGTTGCTCAACATGCAGACGGCACGCTGAACCTTGGCCAAGTCACCACCTGGGACGACAGTTGGTGGTTGGTAGTTGATGCCGACCTTGAAGCCAGTTGGACACCAGTCGACAAACTGGATGGTCCTCTTGGTTTTGATGGTGGCAATGGCAGCGTTGACATCCTTGGGGACAACATCACCACGGTACAACATGCAGCAGGACATGTATTTGCCATGACGAGGATCACACTTGACAAGTTGGTTGGCTGGCTCGAAGCAAGCGTTGGTGATCTCAGCAACAGAGAGCTGCTCATGGTAGGCCTTTTCAGCAGAAATGACTGGGGCATAGGTTGCCAGAGGGAAGTGGATACGTGGGTAAGGCACCAAGTTCGTCTGGAACTCAGTCAAGTCAACGTTGAGTGCANTAAAAGGCACTATAACCCCACACATTATTGATCGAGCACCAATCACGTGGATTTTCCTGTACATAATAATAATAATAATAATAATAATAATATTTTTATTCTCTCTCTTTTCACCAATAATTTGGTATACAGAGGATACATGAGAATGTTTGTTGACAGTCAGATGACAGGACAGCCGGTTACAAAGTCTTCATTACCCTGATATAGAGATTGAGACTCACATGGCCCTTTCTACTCATAATTTTACCAAAAACCAATATGTTTGGAATCTGTCCCTGCAACCCAGGAAATAGACGGTTACGTAATACCGAAAAATGTTCACACTTCAGCAGATAGTGAAATTCGCCGAGTACATCAGAAATACCACACAAAGGACAAACATCATTTTCTATTACACCATTATATAATCGTTTATAGACTCCTGGGAACTTAGCAGTACCGGTTCGAAGCCGAGCTAAACTATATATCTTTGAAAGCGGAAGTTTTTTCAAATAGACTTCAAAAACTGGTTGGTCTTTATACAAACGATAATTACAACATCTGTTATCTCTAAAAACAGTTTCTCTCCAATTCTGAACAAATTGATCAAGTAATTTTTGATATACTACTGTCTTAATTTCCTTCACACCCAATACATTGGGATTGTCCCACAGAACAGTAAGTCCACATTCATTTAGAATCCGCTTAATTGCCATTCCCCAACCTTGAATTAAATAACCTCTATCTATGTGTTCATGTACAATATTGTTCATAATAGTCGACCATTTCTGAACATTGCTGTGATTCAGTCTTGACCAAAAAACTATCTGTCTAATTTTAACTTCGACAGTCAGAGGATGTCTTCTTATTCACCATAAAGTATACAAGACGGAGTTCGGAGCGGCAATCTAAGCAAATATTTACAAAACTTTAAATGCACATTTTCAAGTAAATCGATATGCTGGTCACCCCACACTTCACACCCATACAGGAGTACCGGGACAACCATCTTATCAAACAAAGAAAGTCCCAAATCTATTGGGAGTGCTAGTGTTCTACATGTTCTCAAGATAGAGAACATAGCTTTCATTCCTTTATCATAACTACGTCTAACAGCTTGATGAAAATTACCGTTATATGAAAAAACTACACCCAGATAAACATAGGAATCACATCTTTCTAAATAGGATCCTTCATACAGGAATTCAGGAATATTTCGTCGTAATTTACCTCGAGAAAATATCATTACCTTAGTTTTATCAATATTAACTTTCAATTTCCATTGGGTACAATAAAGTGATATAAAGCATCTAGACTTCTTTGTAAACCTTCAGGTGTGTCAGCCAACAAAATCATGTCATCGGCATACAAAAGTACAGCAAGTTTCAGGAAAATTTCTAAACGATTCAAATATTCACATCTACAGACTGCATTTAATTGCGAGGGACCATATATTCCATGTTCCTGCAAAAATGACTCAAAATCATTTAAAAATATTGAAAAGAGAAGAGGGGAGAGATTTTCTCCTTGTCTCACACCCATTTGGCATGGAAAAAAATCAGAAAACTCTCCCTCCTTCTCAACACACGATTTGGCAGCATTGTACATACTAATTATGGTTCGTAGCACTTTCCCATTTACCCGTTTTCAGTAATTTTTTCCATAGACCGACCCTCCAAACACGGTCAAAGGCCTGTTTGAAATCAATGAATGCCACAAACAGACGCTTCCCCTTACACAAGTATAAATCCACCAAACATTTAAGGGTGTAAGCATGATCAATAGTAGAGAAACCCCCACGGAGGAGCCCGGTGGTGTAGTGGTTCGGGTCTCCGACTAGCGATCAGAGGATCCCGGGTTCGAATCCCACTGGGCGTGAGACTTTGGGCAAGAGAATGCTGACCAAGTTCGGATGTGGTGACCATGCACAACTCAATCTACAGGGTGGTGTCCAAAATACAAAGGGCTACCGGTACCTATAATTTAGGGTTGCACTATACGAATCAAAATAATGAGTGGCCCTGTTTCATTTCAATTCGCTTAAATTAGATTTTATAGAAGCAAAACCACAGAAAAAACACGTAGGAAAACTTTTGATGCAAATTCTCTTCATTTCAAAAGAATCACAGCTACCTCAATCTTACAGCATTTGATTTGGTCAGTTTTGAAAAGTCACAACAAAGTTTTCCATGAAAGATCTGCATAATTACACATAATGGAGTGGACATGATGTAGGCCTACAGAATGAAATAGAGGTGGGCCTGGTAGAAAAGTGCACACAAGTACATGCCCTGAGTTAAGATGGCCACAGGATTATCTTTTGATTCTTATACAAAGCTACATGTACAAATCATGGTACCAGAAACTGTTCTTACAGAGATATTAGCATGATCAAGGTTTTTATGGGGAGAGATTCAAGTGTTCAATGGCAGATTCAGACACATTGAACTTGCAGCAAAATGTTTAGTATTCTTCTCCCTCTTCTTCGCCTTCGCCCTCCACGGAGTCAACACCGACCTCTAAAATCCTCACGGGCCTCGGAGAACTCCCCCTCTTCCATACCCTCACCAACATACCAGTGGACGAAGGCACGCTTGGCATACATAAGATCAAATTTATGGTCAAGACGAGCCCAGGCCTCGGCGATGGCGGTGGTGTTGCTCAACATGCAGACGGCACGCTGGACCTTGGCCAAGTCACCACCTGGGACGACAGTTGGTGGTTGGTAGTTGATGCCGACCTTGAAGCCAGTTGGACACCAGTCGACAAACTGGATGGTCCTCTTGGTCTTGATGGTGGCGATGGCAGCGTTGACATCCTTGGGGACAACATCACCACGGTACAACATGCAGCAGGACATGTATTTGCCGTGACGAGGGTCGCACTTGACAAGTTGGTTGGCTGGCTCGAAGCAAGCGTTG
Source organism: Notospermus geniculatus (assembly GCA_002633025.1). Lineage (NCBI taxonomy): Eukaryota > Metazoa > Nemertea > Pilidiophora > Heteronemertea > Lineidae > Notospermus > Notospermus geniculatus. Next base: position 238,792 of record NMRB01000755.1, on the reverse strand, counting down.
GTGATCTCGGATACGGAGAGCTGCTCATGGTAGGCCTTCTCGGCGGAGATGACTGGAGCATAGGTAGCCAGAGGGAAGTGGATACGTGGGTAAGGCACCAAGTTGGTCTGGAACTCAGTCAAGTCAACGTTGAGTGCACCGTCAAATCGAAGGGAGGCAGTGATGGAGCTGACGATCTGGCCAATGAGCCTGTTCAAGTTGGTGTAGGTTGGTCGTTCGATGTCCAGGTTGCGGCGGATCAACGTTGAGTGCACCGTCAAATCGAAGGGAGGCAGTGATGGAGCTGACGATCTGGCCAATGAGCCTGTTCAAGTTGGTGTAGGTTGGTCGCTCGATGTCCAGGTTACGGCGGCAGATGTCGTAGATGGCCTCGTTGTCGACCATGAACGCACAGTCGGAGTGCTCCAGGGTGGTATGGGTGGTCAGGATGGAGTTGTATGGCTCTACAACAGCAGTTGAGATTTGGGGAGCTGGGTAGATGGCGAACTCCAGCTTGGACTTCTTGCCGTAGTCGACGGAGAGACGCTCCATGAGGAGGGATGAGAAACCAGATCCGGTACCACCACCGAAGGAGTGGAAGAGCAGGAATCCCTGTAGACCAGTACACTGATCAGCGAGCTTGCGAATCCTGTCAAGGACCAGGTCGACCAATTCCTTTCCGACGGTGTAGTGACCACGGGCGTAGTTGTTGGCGGCATCTTCCTTACCAGTGATGAGCTGCTCAGGGTGGAAGAGCTGGCGGTAGGTTCCAGTTCGGACCTCATCTGAAATGTATAGAGTCAGTGTATTCTTTGTTGCTTTTTTCATGGAGACTTTCAATTCATGGTTTATGCAGCTGTGAGGGGTATGAATTTAATGCCTTTTTAATGCTTTTTAATACCAGAAATTTCCCAAATTTAATGCTTCTCAAAGGCAAGATCCGTTTCTAATCTGGCCACATTGATTAAGAAAATTACATGAATTTACCAGTAAATCTTTATAAATTTATTACGTGACAGTTAGCCCTCAACAATGCATGCACTACCTAACACAATACACATGATCCACAGACAATGAGCATATTTGCTCAAGACTAATCAGCTTGGGCTGCCAAGCATTTGGCTGTGTACCGGTACACAAAATGTACAGCGGCGTCTATTGGTACAGAGATCAGAGTGCTGCATTGATGAACAACTCCATTGTCCATGTTGTCAGCGATCCCCAGGCTTCAATTAATTAGGAAGTAATTAGATTAGGATTAGGCCTAGGCCTAATTAAACAACACAAGCTGAGAAATAATCCGGTGTATTTATTTTGGAAGTGACCACAAAATCACAATTTAAAGGAGCACGGTATTGCTACTTTTTCCTGACAGCCGGCGCCACCGCGCCACTCTCCAACCCAGGGGCTAACTACGTGTCGGCGAATTGACCCGATTTACTACGTACATTTTGTAATGCATTTTTGTAGTTCGGTTTACTGCCGCTAGGTAGCTCCCTCTACGTCGGCAGTCAAATAACGCATTTGAGATCCAATACCGTGCTCCTTTAATGCCTTTTAATGCCATACAGTGACAAATGTTGCGGATATGACTTTTAAGGCCTTAAAAATGCAATTACGAAAAATAATGCTTTTTAATGACTTTTAATGATCCGCGGACACCATATTCATGTCATGAAAATATTGGTCCATGATGAGAGTGCTGAGTGAGAGGGGGAAGCCAGGGAATTTGTAATTACAGCAGAGAGTGGGCAATCAAGTGTTAATACTTGTTTTTGAATTCTAGATGAGCAGACTGTATTTTGCTCACACTGTCACAGGTCATGTCATCTTCGGATTTTACCGTGAAGTGAGGTCATAACTGATATGATCACAGAACAATGAAATAATCTCTTCATGTGATCACATACTTGGTTGTCAAACAGGATTAACACACCAAATATGGTAAGAAATTCATGTACCGGGTAATGGCAGGGAAATTATCACATGTGATTTCAGCACAATGAATATTTCTGTATTCACCCGGCTTTCGAGTTAGTAATGGAATTCATGTCCATTATCTTTACATTGAGTCGATCAGGCCACCTGATACTTACCGACTACAGTGGGTTCCAAGTCGACGAAGACAGCCCTTGGGACGTGTTTTCCAGCTCCAGTCTCGCTGAAGAAGGTGTTGAAGGAGTCGTCACCACCTCCGATGGTCTTGTCGCTGGGCATCTGGCCATCAGGCTGGATACCGTGCTCCAAGCAGTACAACTCCCAGCAGGCATTACCGATCTGGACACCAGCCTGGCCAATGTGGACTGAGATACACTCACGCTGAAAAAAAATGTCACTGATGAGCCAGAGAATGAGAATGAATAACTTAGCCTCTAGTATAATGAGTATTTATTAGCTGCACTGAATTAGTCACCACACTATGGCCACTGTACTGTAACTCTGTTGATCAATATTCTTAAGTCATTAAATTTTGGTAAATGTTGTAAATGTCATTGCTTGAAGCTGAGTTAGGAGTGTTTTTCGTGAGATAGCTTTCCGATAATAGGCCTAATTCGTTGACCTAAATTTTGCCAATCGGCAGCGATTATGTTGTCTGTCTGTCTTCTGCTGGTGTGCGTAATCAATCTACCCGGTACTCTTAGTCTAACTGAATAAAATGGCTTTTCAGACCAAGAGACAATTCCTACTGCAGAAAATACTACAATATTATGATATTAGAATAGTTTTGGGGGCTTTTTTTACCCGGGGACGTTTTGGTTGACCCGGGGACGTTTCGACTCGGGGACGTTCTGACCTGGGGACGTTTCGACTGGTAAGCATTTTGCCAAACGAGTTCCTACCGCGCATGCGCGACCTTGGTCTCACTGACCAGTGCAGTGCGCGGGACAGGCTACCATGTACAGTCTTTCTTGCCAATAACTAAATGGACAGCGTGTTTTTCAAATACCGGTATCTCCGAGATAAAACACGATAATTGTATGCGGTTTTCAACAAAGTGTGGTATTCATGTATCACATCTATTTGGGGCAACGTAGGCCCTATTTATTTTAACCCTTTGTTATGTAACAGGCAATTTAAAAAAGGTCCATAAAATAATGAAAAATTAACTTTTTATTTCATAGGGGCCTAATTTCTAATATTTTTTTCAACAGATTTGGCACTGATTTGATCAGGTGATTGACACTGACTCTTTGCACAAAAAAAATCGGTGCATATGATGCCTTTTTCGTGATATCTGAAAATATCAAAATCTGTGATATTTTGAGACAATGATATTGTTTTGCTGTTATTCGCTGCCAGACATGTTCCATGTGTTTCCATTACCGAATCAGCTGAAATGCGTGATTTATCGGACACTCCCGAGGTGGGTTGGGGGGTCGAGGGTAGGCTATCCCCCGCGGCGCGATTACCCAAGGGGTCCCTGTTACCTGGTGGCTGGTAACGGGTGCGGGGTCTCCCTGCAATGGGGGGTTCGGGGGGTATCCCCCCCCCGATGTACTGGGGGGGGGGGCACACTTTATCGACGATATCTTTTCATATTAATGGAATGGAATGCGGTGGATGGAACCCCACTGCAACTACAACAAAGCCCGCAACAAAGACCCAAAGTGTGTGCCCGAAACATCCCGAATTTTAGCCCACACAGATGTTCGCAGCACGGGCCTAAACAAGGATGTAGCGGATGTGGGATGGCGGCCAGCCTGCTCCCTTTCACGGCATTGCATTGAAAAACCCCGTGACCAAGCGCTATGCAATTACAATGTAGACGGCAGTGAGCATGGTGATTGTAGGCCTACATACACTACTACTGCTGCATGATGAATGACGAGCCGATGGCCACAGGTGTTTGTCCACAGAACCTCGTGTACATAAATGTACATACTGACCATATACAATGGTCAGTACATTTATGTACACGAGGTTCTGTGGACAAACACCTGTGCCGATGGCCGGCCGTATCCTGCTCAGTTAATTCACAAAATGCGAGAAAAGTACACAAAATCACCTCAATATATTCACATCAAAATGACGAAAAGAACACGGGGAATCGATATAACCTACCATTTTGGGTTAGAACGATGAAACTTGGACGAAAGAGATGGAAAATGCCTCGAGTTTCACACTCACGCTTCGACTTGATGAGTCCGGGCGGTGAGAATGATGGCGGCGGATGGCGCTGGGCGGCTATATATATATTTTATAGATCCAGGTGGTTCGGTCGCCGCATCACTATCCCAGCTATCATTCGGAACACCTCGGGTCTTTCCGTCGTTGTTCGGGAAAGCCCCTCGGATGTCATAGTCATTCGCGGAGCGATTCTGGACGTGATCACGACCAGAATTGTTAGGCTGCCGCATCACTCATGACAAGTAGCCACCTCCGCGAACAAAATAACACCTGCAAACCCTGGCTGTCTGAAGGCGTGTTTATCGCTCAAATATAAAAAAATTGGTATATATTTGATACGCTGTATGTAAACTTGAAAGTGGCACGCCAGTAATGTGGTTAATTACACATTTTGGTGATCATGCCGGGCAAGTGGGAAAGTAGCTCTCGGCTGCTTATACGTATAATATACGTTGTAATGAAATCCCTCAAATTACCCGATAGAATTCACGTAAAACGCATGGACAGCAATGGATCAGTACACTATTGACATGATTGAGTACTGAAACACACAAAATGATCATATAATGTGTGATTTTCGTCATTTCAATACTAAAAATTAGCGAACTATTTCTTAGCGGAAGAACACTCCGCCAGTCTGCGTAATCGGCGCGCCGCATCACATATCCTTCCATTTCAATATGGCCGCTTATGTATGACATTAGAGATTGAAATCTGGCAAAGTTTCAAGCTCTAAGTTGAGAATG
>NMRB01000755.1:180997-214899 GCA_002633025.1 Notospermus geniculatus | reverse complement strand
CTTAAAGATAATGTATCACGACTTCATTGTTTACATTCAATGTTTGTAAACATGGATGTTTACATTATGTTATTTTGGACTTTTAGGACATGCCAACCAACCAAATTGAATATTTTCAGTATCAAAATAATTTCTAGAGGGGCATGCCACCAACAAATTACTCATAAGACAAAGAAAGATTGTACATAAACAAACAAAATGTAAATAAACAATGATTTTCGTGGCGCGCGAAAATATCCGTGATATATTATCTTTAAAGATAATGTATCATTGTTTTGTAAACACGGATGTTTACATTATGTTATTTGGGACTTTTGGGAGATTCCAACCCACCAAATTGAAGATTTTCAGTATCAAAAGAATTTCTAGAGGGGCATGCCACCAACAAATTACTCATAAGACAAAGAAAGACCCGGCATAAACAAACAAAATGTAAATAAACAATGATTTTCGTGGCCCGCGATAATATCCGTGATACAATCTTTAAGGAAGCGATATCAACTTTCATGAGGTAGCCCATCCTCGCACCCAGGGTCTTCACAACCAGCTCCCCTACTCGCGCTTGGTTGAGGGAGGGTACGACCGTAAATGACCTGAGATTCTCAGGATGGAGGTAGCCTAACTGCAGTTTAAAACTGTAGTCAAGATTCGTAAACAGACACTCCCACTCCGTCTGAAGATTAAATACCGTATCCCATATAAACTGCGGCACTGCTCCAACAGAAATTTAAAGTTAAATATATGTACCTACCCAGTGCATCCTGAGGAAGAGGACGGATTATCTCTCCTCTGTGCTTCAATTCGGATCAGCAAAAATTAAGTGCGTTTATAGTGACTAAATATCATCAGTTGGACCGATGGTATTCGACAAATTCTCGGACCACCTGTTCAATTCATTTTCACCACATGTTGTGTCGATACAATACTTTACTTTATGAAAATTAAAGTTAACAATGGTCCAAAATAAGTCACATGTCATAAACTGGTTATAAATGTATTTTCTGAACGTTGTATTGACTTCGTCGGGCAGAATGTTTCCCGCAGGTGAGCGAGTATCGATCTAATATCAAAACGAAACTTCCATGATCGACGCTCGCTTGATCGCTGATTTTCCGTTCGGCCACCAGAGGCCGGGCGACACAAAAAGCGATCTCGTCTGGTCATGCACTGTTTCCCGACACGATATTCCCCATGACGTCACTGCTCATATTGCAAGGAAGTGGAGCCCATACATGGTATAGGATTAAAGCATAGGGATTTCAAAATACCTCCATGAATAAATGGGTCAATACCAAGCACTGCATAGGCTACAAAGGTTCGGGTAGTATTTCCGTGAGGAGGTTTTTGTGTAGATCTCATTCTGTCAACTCGCCAATTTTTTGTCCAGTTGATACTGAAGTGAAATAGGTATCGTGGATATCCTGAGGACTCAAAATCAGAAGTTCTTATACCGCTCGTTTCTACGTCACCGCCCACACACGGTGACGGTCCGTTGTTTGTTGCAGACTAAACCGGCTTCGGAAAAATGAAAGTGTTGGTGGTAGGAGACTTTGTTTACGACAAGTACAATTACGGTGTGTCCAACAGACTGAGCAGGGAGGCCTCGCTACCAATATTTCAGCGAACCCACACGGAGCACTGCCTCGGAGGAGCAGCTAACCTGGCGCTGAATTGTCACCATCATGCCGACACCACTCTCTATGCGGCTGTTGGTCCTGAGCCGATGCCGATGAAAGTCCCGTTCAGGATGGTGAACCTCCCCGGCAAGACAGTCACCACGGTCAAGGAGCGATTTATCATGGACGACAAGCACGTCTTCCGTACAGATGAAGAGAAATACGAGCCAATCAATATCGATGACATTGAAACCGAGGGCTACGACGTGCTCATACTTTCTGACTACAACCAGGGCGCCGTTCATTCACCACAAAAGCTAATAAAGGATTCAAAATGTCCCGTTTTCGTTGATCCACGCGGTCTGGACTGGTACAGGTACGCAGGGGCCTACTGCCTGACGCCCAACCGGGACGAATTCGAATTGGTATGTGGAGAATTGACCGTTGAGAATATAAGGACAGCAATCGGGACATATTCCTTACAAGCCATGCTGGTGACCTTGGGAGCAGATGGGGTCATCTGGGTGACGGCCGATGACGAGATTCGTGTGAAAGGGATGGCAGAAAAAACCATTGATGTGAACGGAGCTGGTGACACTTTCAACGCAATATTCGCCAGTTATTTTGATCCGAGTGATGTTCGTAAGACTTTAGAGATCGCAGTAAGAGCTGCGGGTATTGCTGCATCGAAGTTGGGAACTTACGCAGTCACGAAAGAGGACATAGGCCTACATGTAACTTCTGCTTTGCCTGCGAGCGATGAGGTGAAATGCGTCCAAACTACCGATGGACTTGACCAGTCAACTCAGGAGTCGAGGCCACTGTCGTCGACCGAGTGTCTGGAATCGGACTCAAAGGATGGCATCAGAGTGCCAGATATTGCAAGCACCCTCACGATTGTCGAGCAATATGTGAATGAATCATTCACAGAAAGGAGAGAGCAAAAAATAGTCTTCACCAACGGGATCTTCGACTTGCTGCATGCGAGTCATTTGAAGTTCCTGCGCAATGCCAGTCGGTGAGTAGATTACAAGTAATGTGTTTGAAGGTAGGTACACCCTTAATCAAAAGTAAATGCACACCTAATAAACTTATATTTCCCAAAATCTTCAGTGGATTAACTTTTGCTTTTTATGGCAGATATTTAGGGCCTTAAGGCAAATTTTCAGACAAAAATTACCTTGATTTTTGATAAAATGCTTTTCTGGCAAAAGTTTGAAATTTCCATAAAAAAGTGTGATTTTTATCGTTTATTTCATCGGAAGCAAACCAACGTCATTTTCAAGCCTGTTTGTTTCCCAGCAAAATGCTTTTTTCAGGTTTAAAAAATTCGGTGGTGAAAGTTCCAGAGCATCTTCCAAAATGAATTTCGTTCTGTTTTCCATTCCATTCCAGTCAAGTCAGAGCTATTCCTTCCCTCTCATGGAGGTATAATAAATACCTCCATGTGTACACGTCATCTACCAGCTGCTGAATATTGGGAATATTCATATGGCCTGGTCAACAATAGTTACTCTTGATGACACTTCATTGAGTAATAATCCAAGTCCAGATTATGGTCTTTTTGTGTGGGATGAGTGGCGGTGTCACCTTTCGTAATTGCTCCTAAAGCCTGCCGCACACTGGAGCGACTGCCGAGCAAAAAGTCAGTCGAGTGCGTTTGCTCAGCAGAGAGCTCGCGTGTGCGCGTCTTTTTCGGCGAGTTTTCTGCCTCGCGAGGCAGAAAACTCACTCATGTCAGAGTAAATCATCTTCGATAATCGAAGGCCGATCTGCTCTCCACTGCGTTACATCGCACATCACCCTTCGAGAAATAGACCAGTCGGCGGCGTATCTTGGCACCATGCCAACTTTACCGGTCGACCAATCATATGACACTTTATATCGGGTCTTCGGCTACAACTCTTTGTACCACGATTCAAATTTTACAACACCGATTCTGATTGGCCTCTTCTTCTCGAGGCATCAGATACGCCGTGGACCTGTCACTTTCTCGAAGGGTGATGTGCGGTGTAACGTAGTGGAGAGCAGATCGGCCTTCGATCATCGAAGATGGAGTAAATTGACTCACTACTGAGTTATGAAACGCACTACTGAGTCATGAAATTCACCTTAGTGAGTTTCATTTAAGCGAGTCACAAGTGTAATGAAGGACTCGCCAAGATGAGTCGAATGATTCAGACGAGTCTACTCAAAGAAAACTTTAAAAGTTGATCAAACGGTGAATCATTGTCCAAGCAAACGATTTTTTCTGAGTTTGACCTAGACACAACTGTTCTCCAGCATGAACTAGGCCTACCGGCAAATCATGTCTAGGATGATCGACTTGAAAGAAATACAGTATGACTTTTACCAAAAATTCATAAGCGAGCGACTTTTACAAAGTGAGAGTCAAATTAGTGATGTGCCAGTGAGTCATTTGACTCGGCAAAGTTTTTCTGTGAAGTTTAGGTGTGCATTTACATGTAGTTTTGATTGAGGGTGTACCATCACGGTCCTTGCTCAAAGGACTAACTTATTTGGTCAAATGAATAAAGACTAGCAAATGCTTTTACTTGAATTTTGCAATACAAATGCACTAGGCGATGCTGTACAAATCTGAAGGTAAAGCATTTGATAGTCTTTATTCATATGAGCCATTGTCAACTGCACCAGTGAGGTGCAGATGTTGTTAGGCTGCCCCTGGAGAGCGGAGCCGATGTGAAAGGAACGGTAGTCCCAGGAACGCACGTCCGAGTTGTACATGTAGCTCGTTAACAATAAAATGAACCGAACTTATATTCGTGGGGACTTGGACTCCTGTCACAGGACCCAGCGGACGTGGCATAAAGTCAACGCCAGAGTTTAGTGTGCCTCGCATAACACGTCATAATTATACCTCCATGATTTTTCGTCTTTTTCAGACTTGGTGACAAGCTAATTGTCGGTTTAAACAGCGACAGCAGCGCGACGAGGTACAAACGTCAGCCATTCCATAACCAACACAGAAGAAAGGAACTGTTGGAAGGATTTTCCTGTGTGGACAAGGTTATCATCTTCGACGAATTGACCCCCCGGAATCTGATTCGACGGATACGACCAGACGTGTATGTGAAGGGTTCAGACTACAAGCTTGAGGACTTAATAGCAAAGGACTTGGTTGGCAAAGCCGTGATTATCCAGAGTGATCTTAGTATCACTACCACTAAGATAATGGAAACCTGTCATCAGAGGATGTCCGAGTTGGAGGGAAGGAAATAAGGGAAGGAAACTGGGACCTTATTCACAAAGCATAAGAGTTGCGCGTTCAGCTTTCTCTTAAACCATTGTTCAATGGTTGACGCACAATAGCTCCTGGAATGTTATGGATTCTTAAAGCCTAGGTCACAAATGCACCGGGCCCCGTACGATTTTCCCCACCCAGCGGCTTGCTGCGGATTAGAGACTGAAACTCGGATCTAAGATGAATCATGCCGAAATCGCCTCAATAGATAGGCGGAAAGTAGGCTGGATCAAACTGGGCACCGTAGAAATTGGCCAAAATGTCTGTTTTTACTCGCCGTACGGACCCCGGAGTGGATATGTGACTGGGGCTTCACTGCTAATGGGTGGCGTCCACTAGAGCGCCGACAAAATCGGGAAGGGTTGCGGATAAAATTATGCCATTTCGGCATCGTGTCCGTGTCAGTCGAGAACAAAAGGTGTGAACGATGCCGAACGCGCGGAAACGCCGGGAACTGTTTCGGAATGATGAAGATAGTGAGCGGAAGCTTTCAGGAATGTGCCGGGACATTCGGGAATAAATGCCGAATTGCTAAATCTGCGTTCCGCGTCTTGTCCGTGCCCTAGTGGACGCTAGGTTTTAGCGAGCTTTGTGAACAGGGCCCTGGTATGGTGAGGAAAGACCCCGGAGAACTAAAGATTCCAATGCACGTTTCATTCAATGTACCGTCCTCCCATTGCAGGGTATGTTTACTGCTGCGCAAGGATGTCAAACCATCATGATGGTCTCGAATGCCGTCAGTATAAGGTCGGGTTCTACGGTCTTCGGACATGCGCTCGAACAAAACCTTCATGGACATGAATCCTTTGTTAGGCCATTGTTCGCCGCGTGTTCGTATACCACATACCTCAATAGCCGTGGTTACACCTGTCTGAAAAAGCCCGGACTTTTTGAAGCCCGGGTCTGGAATAAGCCCGGGCTTTTTGAGAATGTATGCGGCATGTATGGGACGAAAAGCCCGGGCTTTATTTAGACCCGGCGATTCACAGGTGTAAACGCAAAAAGCCCGGGCTGAGCCCGGGCTCAACCCGGACTTTTATGTAGTGTAACCTAGGTAAATGTAAACCCGGTGTAGTAGAATCTAATGTTCCCCGATGTGTGATGTCCCCAACAATACATTTACGGATTAAGCGGCACCATTGAATTGGACTCTAGAGAGACCAAGACCCTTAATGCTGTGAAAAAAATGCAGGGGACATCAGGAGGGTGGGGACATAAAGGCCTGTCTACACGATCATACATTTGTTCAAAACATCATCATACATTTGTATGATGATGTCCAAGCTTGTGTGTCGATTTCTGTCTNNNGGAGCATAGGTCGCCAGAGGGAAGTGGATACGTGGGTAGGGTACCAAGTTAGTCTGGAACTCGGTCAAGTCAACGTTCAGGGCCCCATCGAATCGGAGGGAAGCCGTGATTGAGCTGACAATCTGGCCAATGAGCCTGTTCAAGTTGGTGTAGGTTGGTCGCTCGATGTCCAAGTTACGGCGGCAGATGTCGTAGATGGCCTCGTTGTCGACCATGAAGGCACAGTCCGAGTGCTCCAGGGTGGTATGGGTGGTCAGGATGGAGTTGTATGGCTCAACAACGGCGGTGGAGATTTGGGGAGCTGGGTAGATGGCGAACTCCAGCTTGGATTTCTTGCCGTAGTCGACAGAGAGACGCTCCATGAGGAGGGATGAGAAACCAGATCCGGTACCACCACCGAAGGAGTGGAAGAGCAGGAATCCCTGGAGACCAGTACACTGATCAGCGAGCTTGCGGACTCGGTCAAGGACGAGGTCGACCAGCTCCTTTCCGACGGTGTAGTGACCACGGGCGTAGTTGTTGGCGGCATCTTCCTTGCCGGTGATGAGCTGCTCGGGGTGGAAGAGCTGGCGGTAGGTTCCAGTTCGGACCTCATCTGTGTAAGAGAAAAAAGGTAATGTTATGATACATCCAATGACTCAGCGACCTGTTAACAGGGCACCTTTCTTACGAAGTCTTACCATTTTTGTTGGTGTACGTCGGGATATGAAACTACATTGTACATGGGCCTACCGGTAATGTAAGCTCTGGTCATAAGAAGTTCCTTTAATTGTTTTTTGTTAGAGATGCACAAAGCTACTGTCGTTGTTTTAATGACATTGAACATTCACGCGACACTTACCGACTACAGTTGGTTCCAAGTCGACGAAGACAGCCCTTGGGACGTGTTTTCCAGCTCCAGTCTCGCTGAAGAAGGTGTTGAAGGAGTCGTCACCACCTCCGATGGTCTTGTCGCTGGGCATCTGACCATCAGGCTGGATACCGTGCTCCAAGCAGTACAACTCCCAGCAGGCGTTACCGATCTGGCAACCGGCTTGACCAATGTGGATGGAGATACACTCACGCTGGAAATAGAAGAGAAACGTTCAGTTTTATTACAAGAAAACCATGTTCATCTGTGAAAGGCAGCCTTGGCAACGTCACACCAGCAGCAGTGAGCATTGATCAGCATCAGGCCTCTTCGAACCTAATGATTTTATTCATTGACAGTGGAAATACAATGGGGATCCTGACTACGATAGAGGGCAGCACACCAAAACCAGGTCCTATACAATGAATGGACGCCCTTTGTGTGGGAAATTGATCAGGACCGGGATGTCGGTTTCATTTCAATAGTTTTAACCACAGGCTACAGGCAGTGGACTAGGGTCCCCATTGGGCCTTTCCAGCAAATTGGAACACTCGCATTGGTCCGGGTGACAATACGAAATTCACCAGGTGAGTCTCCAGAAGGCTATTGTCTTCGTCAGTAACTTTCGTTGGCGGTTTTGGTCAAGTGGGCCTGCCTGAACATAGGCCTACATGGTCTTTTGACTTTGTTCACTGGTTTGTAAAAAACTTGCATTGTCTGGGCAACGTTGTGACGTGGTAACCAGCCATTCACACGACGGAATGCAACACAATGTGAAAAGTCTGTTGACCTTGCCGTGCCGTTCGTGCCAAACGCGATTCTTGGGCCGCGTCTTTCACAACCGGCTATGACATGTTCCGGACGTGCGCTAAACTCAGTCTGCTCATCTAAATGACGAACTGAGGTTCGTTTTCCATTATCACCAAACTGAGTATCTAAATTCGTCAAAATCACAAGTCCACGTTCGCCATCCCGAGAACATCAGCGCCGTTCTTAGCGGTCCTCCCATGGCCATAATCACCATGCACAAATGTTTGTGCGCGGTGACGACCGAAGGGAGCGAACGTCAACGAACCCATGATGTGTTCAGGATGCACAGGTCTGTAGGCATTAGGCATAGACAGGTGGAATCATGGAATGCAACGGCATGAGCTCTGACATGGAGGACCTACTTGTGGTCATAGCGTCAATAACCATGAAACATTGGGCCGATGTAATAGACGTTTGCTAAGCTAACCATTGGTTCCACCAAAAATAGATAGGCATGCGAAAAGAAGTGTAGGCCCTACAACTAAATTTTCACCAAAAAGCCCGGTTTGGATGGATAGCAAGCGCTATAGAGCTTAGAAAACGGGGATTTTTGGTGAAAATTTTACTTGTAGGCCTACATTTTTCGCACGCCTATCAATTTTGGGTGAAAACAATGGTTAGCTTAGCAAACGTCTATTAAAGCGAATCGATAGCGGATTTTGTTTACATTTGGCTGGTGTTTGTATTCAGCCAATCAAAATGCACGAAAATTTCTTTGTTGACATTCTGGAGAAGTTTGTTTACATTTTTTCCTGAAAATTCGTCCCCTTTCAAATTCTATTTCTAAATCAATTTTTTTCGCTTTCGATTCGCTTTAAATCGGCCCAAATGGGAAAGGAAATCGATCAGAGAACTTACCATGATTGTAGTTAGAAGGTTTGGTTCTGGTCGGAAAGGCGAAAATGCTGTATATATGTTCGTTCTGAAGCTCTCACTTGCAACTTGATGTGTCGAGGTGTGAGGAAAAGAGACGGTTGACAACCGAATTCGAAGTTGACTGTTTATAACCAGCCACAGCCAACCTCACCCTAGTTACCAACCCTCCACAATTAATCAATGCATTTCGCTTGAAAAGAATAGGTTGTATTCACCTGTGAACGAGCTTTGTCATATGTTTCGTTACGCAAGGTTTTCTTAGGCCTCAGAGGAGTGGCACGTCCACCCTAACGACACATATCCTACACTAACATTAGTGTATGGAGAGCCCCGTAGAATTCTTAGGGTGAAACCGACACAAGCCGCTGCCATACCTCCCGTACAATCACAAACAGAACTCATGTGACCAATCGATGCCCCTCCCATACAGCCTACAGGGTGATTCAATGTATTGTTGTTAAAAAGGCTAGCCCAAGCCACCAGGTGTAATATCTGCCAATGTTCCCCATTTTCAGTGTTTTCTTCTTTGTATTAGGAACGTAGTGACAGTAGAAAGCTTGAGAGACCATGACTTTAAGAAGGCAGTAGGTACAGTGCCAAGGGGGAACACCCACACACAGAAACGCTGATAGATGTAAATACACAGGTGTGAAAGGAAAGAATTCCTAGGAAAAATTGTCCTGGGAACAAGTGATCCTATTGTTACAGTCTAATCTCTGGCGATTGGTTTCTATACCCATGCACCTTAATCCGTCATAATAGAAGTGGACACTTTTTACTGGGGGACACTTTTTACTGCTACACCTGTTGCCACGATCCAAACATACTGGACCATCCCTTCAAAGGGCGTAGGCTGGTCTTAGCCTGGGGAGGTGCACATTTTTGTGAAAGCGGAACTCCTCCTGTAGCGTTGGCATGAAATTTCACAGTATGCTGAAGAGTAATGTGCTCCGGAGGGGGTCTGCAGGGGGCCTCTCCCAGAAAAAGTGGGAATCTAGATGTTCTGAGACGTAATTTCAGTGCTCTTACATGATTACAAGGTTCCTTTTTCTGCTGTTGCCCCAGAGCGGAACTCTTGTACTGCTGTGGGGAGATGCACCCCCTCGCCTATACGCCAACCATGACTTTGGTGTGACACACNCCCCCAACTCCTTAATTTTAGGGTACATATGCTTATTTCGTCGATCTCTTGTAAGGTCACACTGGCACAGAAAAACGACACCGGGCAATGAAAACAGAAATTTGTGATTATGAATGCCAGGTCGGGCAATAAGAGGCATTCTGAGTCATTACACCAAGTACAGTCTACTCCCGACACCGATCCATTTCCGAGCAAAGGCTTGGGTTGTAACGGGAATCATAAGAGGGCAAAAGGTCATGTTACATAATATACAATGTCGCCATCTCCCGGTGTAACGTGGGTCAGTGTCCCTATCGTTCAAGTGTTCCTGTGCGTTGTTTAACCGAGATGCTTGATAATGAATTGACACGTCCCCCATTTTCAAGCCTCAGCGATTCGGACACCGAGTCCATCGTAGGGAGACAACAATTACGGTTACACCGTACCAACAACTTTGCAATGCATGTCGTGCACAACCCGGCCTCAAAGAGGTTCGAGTTCTCCATCTTGGAGACGTCGGGTCCTCTTAGCATCGCTCCCAATCTCGCACTACAGGGTGGGCCAGAGAAAGTGTCCCTCGAACAATTAGCATTTCTATCGTTTCCCTATTGTTCGAGGGACACTTTCCCTGGCCCACCCTGTAGAGCAAGTCTGGACGAGTTTTCCCTGGCCTAATTTCATATCGCATGTCATCGTGTGACACGCGATCCTTCCATTTCAAACAGTTGTAAAAGAAATCAAGGACTAGAGGGCGTGGCAGGCTTGCTCATTTCCCAAGGTGGTCATCATCAACAACAACAACAACAATACAATACAGAAACCACAACAAGAAAGTACCGGGATAAGTTTCAACAATTTATTGATTCAATCCAGACCAATAAAACACTGTTTGAGTCAAAAATACAGGTAAGTTTGATTTATTATTTGTTGTTTACTTATTCATATCTTCTGATCTCGTTTGTTGAAACTAGGTGGGATTAGGTGTTTAATATTCATCGCCTTCTTCCTCTTCGCCCTCGGCATCAACGGAGTCGACGCCAACCTCTTCGTAATCCTTCTCCAGGGCAGCCAAATCCTCCCGGGCCTCGGAGAACTCTCCCTCTTCCATACCCTCACCGACGTACCAGTGGACGAAGGCACGCTTGGCGTACATGAGATCGAACTTGTGGTCAAGACGAGCCCAGGCCTCGGCGATGGCGGTGGTGTTGCTCAACATGCAGACGGCACGTTGAACCTTGGCCAAATCACCACCTGGGACGACAGTTGGTGGTTGATAGTTGATGCCGACCTTGAAGCCAGTTGGACACCAGTCGACAAACTGGATGGTCCTCTTGGTCTTGATGGTGGCGATGGCAGCGTTGACATCCTTGGGGACAACGTCACCACGGTACAACATACAGCAGGACATGTATTTACCGTGACGAGGGTCGCATTTTACCATCTGGTTGGCTGGTTCGAAGCAAGCGTTGGTGATCTCGGCAACGGAGAGCTGCTCATGGTAGGCCTTCTCGGCGGAGATGACTGGAGCATAGGTGGCCAGGGGGAAGTGGATACGTGGGTATGGCACCAAGTTGGTCTGGAACTCAGTCAGATCGACGTTGAGGGCACCATCGAATCGCAGGGAAGCGGTGATGGAGCTGACGATCTGGCCAATGAGCCTGTTCAAGTTGGTGTAGGTTGGTCGTTCGATGTCCAAGTTACGGCGGCAGATGTCGTAGATGGCCTCGTTGTCGACCATGAAGGCACAGTCGGAGTGCTCCAGGGTGGTATGAGTGGTCAGGATGGAGTTGTATGGCTCAACAACAGCAGTTGAGATTTGGGGAGCTGGGTAGATGGCGAACTCCAGCTTGGACTTCTTGCCGTAATCGACGGAGAGACGCTCCATGAGGAGGGATGAGAAACCAGATCCGGTACCACCACCGAAGGAGTGGAAGAGCAGGAACCCCTGGAGACCAGTACACTGATCAGCGAGCTTGCGAATCCTGTCAAGGACTAGGTCGACCAATTCCTTTCCGACGGTGTAGTGACCACGGGCGTAGTTGTTGGCGGCATCTTCCTTACCGGTGATGAGCTGCTCGGGGTGGAAGAGCTGGCGGTAGGTTCCGGTTCGGACTTCATCTGTAGTAGAGGAAAAGGAATATTCATAAATTACCAAGTTATCAGGAAAACTACTCAGCAACCTACAGAGATTACAGTTTTTCTCATCTCGAACTTCCAGGTCACGACCATGAATCATGGTAAATTATAGACAACGAGATGCCCCGAATTTCTTATTGTGCATTTGAAATGTTTGCCCAAAACTACCCTCTTGCATTAACGACATTCATCAGCCACTGCCCAGTGATTCTCAGAGTAAAAGACCGTCTGAGAAATCCTATAGATAACAGAGTGTAGATAGCTATTCAGACTGTAGAATCATAATGGGCTGTGCAAATATGGCCATCTTATTCTCCAAGTATGGAGGACAGCAGAGATATCATTGTGAGCCCGAGTTTGGCTCCGCGACACTTACCGACTACAGTGGGTTCCAAGTCGACGAAGACGGCCCTTGGGACGTGTTTTCCGGCTCCAGTCTCGCTGAAGAAGGTGTTGAAGGAGTCGTCACCACCTCCGATGGTCTTGTCGCTGGGCATCTGGCCATCAGGCTGGATACCGTGCTCCAAGCAGTACAACTCCCAGCAGGCGTTACCGATCTGGACACCGGCTTGACCAATGTGGACGGAGATACACTCACGCTGGAAGGAGAAAAGCAGAGAATGGTGGTGAAATGATTGCTAATATCCCTGAAGTGCAGAGTCAGTTTTGCACAATCTACCTCTGTCAGTCGTAATTTTATCTGTGGGCCTAACTAAGGGGATTCTTGAAGGATTTAGTGAACTTCTTTTAAGGGTATCATTGTCCTCTAAGCGAGCAAAGCCCACTTGATGAGAAGAATGGTTAGTAACCATGGTTACTAGTCTGTCACTGAATGGGTTCTCATGACGCAATTCAATACAAGGAGAAGGTCAACGGCCAAAAGGCTCGCTGTGTAAAAGTAGATCTCCGTTTGATTTCCATTGATCGGGCGAGAGATGGATCCGGGCCGATGGGACCCATCGATGCTGGCGACATCAGAGGGACAACACAGGGGGACAACCAATGGTTGTGTTCAGCTCCGAATCGCCAGTTAGTGCTGGCGGCTATGAATAAATCATGGAGTCAGTAGGCCTACTTTAATTCGTGGTTACTGCCGTTGGGATCGCACGGCATTTCATTTCATTCATGATTGAGCGAAGTTTGTCAAGTATGACTGTTAAAAAGTCGAAGAGAGCATGGAGGCATGGAGGTACCTCTATGAAGAGAGCAAGATCATCATCTTCTATTGAAGAGGTGAAGGCCTACCACTATTTTCAGTACATGTACATCGGCCTCAATCAAGAATTCCTTCGTTAGGCCTATGACTTCTAATCCTCCTGCTTTTCAATCCGCAGTGAATTCGGAGCGGAGACCTCTGCCCCTGGAGGACAACAGTGGGGGAGATGAGATCAGGACCGAATGTTGATGCACTCGGCCAGATCATGAAAGTATTATAGAAATACATCCATGGCAAGATGTTTTAGATTTCGATCAAAGTATGATGTAGGCCTACCAAACACGGCGATAATCTTTACCACCAATAAAGAAATTCGGCAGAATAAGAAAACTTACCATGATTACGGTTAGGATTTGTTCTTAAAACAAAGTATGGTCAACGGAAAATAGCTTCTGCGCTCGCACGTTCGACCTGATGTGTCGGGATGTGAGGGGAAAAGACGGTCGCTAACGAAAAGCAATCTTATTTATACCGGTTAAGGTGTGCAAACCTCGCCATTGTTCAGGTGTTACACCATGCATTTCCGTGTCAGTAGAATAGGTTATGTTCACTTTGGATCGAGGTTATCAATCGTGAGTACGTCGCCTAATGCGTCAGAATGTTTCACCGTGTTGAGTCACATCAAAACGACCTATTGGACTGTAGGCCTATATATTTTACCATCAAGTAAGGATGAAACGCTGGCATTGGTAGCCATTAAAAACATAATTAACATATCCATTCCGGCATTATGATTATGTAATCTGTCACGCCGAATGGCGCGCTGCCATTGGCAACTCCATAACAAAACAACCCAAAGAAGGAAGGCCAAAGCAATGGGTTTTTAGAGAGAGGACAAACATTCAAACCATGGAAACGACCCAAAAAGTGAATTCAAGTATCGATGTCGTCCACGAATAAATCTCAGTACAAATTTTCTCGCAGATCACCCAAAACTGTCAGTCCGTCAAGGTGGGTCAAAATCTGACCCACTCACCGGGGTGTGTTCTTTCTATGTTATTTATACCTATGTTATTTATACCTATGTTATTTTATACCTTATTATTATTTATACCTTGGAGGATCAACATAATTCCTCCAAGTTTATACATTAGGTATCATCGCAAACAAAACCACAAAAACATTCTGATTTCGATTCACCCATTGAAGGACAAACTTTCGCGCGTCTGATTCATGAAAAGAACACATTTTTCGTCACTAACAAACCGCTTCTTCGGCTCACATCTTCGGGTGTTTCCGTAAAATGCCGAAGACTGATCGCATCCGACGAGCGACGATTTGTCATCTGAGTCAGTGTTATTGTGGACTCTGACTGATTACACAGCCGCGAATCATAAAAAAATGAAATTAATGTATCTTGATGATGATCTTGATCTCGATGCTGGCTATGACCGTCGTTATGCCGACGTCCTTAGAGCTGAGGCTGACATTGCAGCCACTGTGTTTATCGCACTTGTGCGTTTCTCATTACTGTAAAGACGGAAGAGTCCCGTCTTTTGGTTTGGGCGTGTCATCAGTGCGGTATGACTCAGTTTGGCCAACCACAGCGTATAGGCCTATATACGGCGCGTAAATAGGCCTATACTCTGTGGTTGGCCGAACTCGCCAGTGTGATATTCGGCGGTATACGCCAGTGTGATATAACCAGTGTAATAAATAGTGTGATATACGCCAGTGTGATATCCGGTGGTCTATTCTGGGAACAGTCTAGAAATATGTGTAGGGTTAAAATATTTTTCTCGGGGAAAACATATCAGGGTCCTCCCTATCATACCAATTCCTTCCACAAAATCTTGGACCCCTATGGACTTAATAATGACCAAAAGTAATTCTTTCAGATTGTGGGAATCCGGGGGGTCTTTTTTGGCTTGTTAACACATGATTGTTCTAATGCCCAGTACATGACTTTATTAACTTACGCCCAGACATGTTGTGAAATGTTTTGACATTTAAGCAGAAAAGAACCACTGGCTGAAAGGCCATGGGTTGACCAAACCGAACAGGTGACCCTTTTCAGTCCCATAGCAACGGTAAACAATCGCAGCGGTGGGGGAGCAGGCTATCCCTGTCAATAAAGTGGTATTAAACACATACGAATTACGTAGGCATTCATAATACGTACTTGTACATAACATGTTATATAATTTAGTCATGGTTGCCTGCATGCAGTGTTTGTACCATACCATGCGGTGAGTGTTTGCAGATGTTCGCTAGAAAATTCGACGTGTGACAGGAATGATGATCACAGTAATGAATGTCCCCTCATGACTGCCTGTCAATGGGATGAGAAATGGCGGTTGTAAGTGGGAAGGACAAAAGTATTCAGAATTTGACACTGCCACTTTTGCCAATCCGCTGAACAGGCAGGGAAAATTAGAGCTAAGCGGACAAAATGGCCACAGTAGAGACCACCATCAATAATATAGGCTATTTCCGTACGTATACTTCTGAAAGTTTAGTTACCGTAATTCAAATGCCTTCCACTTTAAGAATGAATTTTTGAATATACAAGAGTCAACAATAGGGCCGTTTAGACGACAAGCCAAAAAACCACACTCAGATTCGATCCGATTGACCCGTATCGGTCTCATTTGCGTTTGGACGAGATTTGAATGTGGTCGTATGTGGTCCAATGCGGTCCAAAATCCACATTGGGTGGCGTTTACACGCAAGTTTTGAACCACAATCGGATTCGATCGGATCGCATGTGGATTTTTGCCTGTCGTCTAAACGGTTCTATTACGTTGGAGCATTCTGATGGCGTTGTGTGACATACATGTACTGTATGTTTAATGAGACGGATGGATTGCTGGTATAATTAGGAATCAATCGATCAACATGATATCGAATATGTAGCGACCATCTCAACTTTCTGGTGGTACATATAGTCATCTACATATATTACGCGATCCACTCTCTCAAAGAATAATAAGTACGTCTTCATATGGAAATTCCGACCACCATTCTACAGGATGGCCAAAAAGTACCACCGATTGTATGTCGGACTTGCATTCTGGGGGTACACCATTCCTTCCACACCTGGACTAACACAAGTCCCTGTAACTAATATTCGAAGTCATCGGGTGCGACTTTAAACCCAAATCATACTTATCCAGGGCCGGATCCAGGGTTTAGAAATACGGGGGGCACAACCCTGAGGGCAAGCCCTCAGTTGGCGCTTACCGCAGGTCCGCGCACACGAAGGGGGGTCCGGGGGGCCTCCCCCGGGAAAATTTGAAAAAAATCAAAGCTCTGAGATGCGATTTCCCAGCATCTTAGACATGAAATAATAGACGATTTTCCAAAAATGCAGTAAAAAAATCATTGCCCCTCAAAAAATAGGGGGGGGGGCACATGCCCCATGTGCCCCCCCCCCTGGATCCGGGCCTGTTATCAATTGGTTTTCTCATCGTAATCTTGGTGTTACACGATCATGGCCAGGTCGGGCAAGAAAGTTGACTGATTATAGGCATGACGAAAGAAAAACACCCCAATAATGCCACGTCAAAAGCTGGCCCGAACCTGATGGTTGAAGTGTGCAGACGGAATGAGCGAAAAGGTATTTTCGGGGCTTACGTAAGAGAAGCGCAGGAAGGAAGGAACGAACAAGAGAGGCTCGCCAAAAATGACTAAAATGGAGGATGTATAATTAGGAAATTAAATACATGTACACTAAAACAACACGGACGTATTATGAAAATATCGTACAAATAGGACACGACCATGTACGATTCTCGAGCCACTCGACGAAAAGCCGCAGGGCCTTGTAACTCAAACTATGTTATAGGCCATTCGTACAGTCTTGTCGAAAAACCTTGGCAGTGATACTCATTGCTGCTGCTGCTGCAACCCGCCGTGGCCTCCAAGAGGAGGAGGAGGGACAAGACAGGGCCGAAGAGGCTACAAAACTTGTACATAGACGAATAAAAATCATGAAGTTATACAAAATTATAGACGGCGAATGATAACATACACTTTCCATATCATCCTGCACATATCATACATGTACCTAGTTGCATTGCCCGTAGTTTATTTCGCATTGGGACAGACAAGGCCGATAAAAAACACACTATGAATACACAGCACTGTAATAATCTCAATCTCATGCAGTGGAAAGGTCCCCGAGTTCAATGACGTCATGATTTTGGTTCGCAAAATCCTGAAGTCTGCGGCCGACGATCATCAAAAGGTAGAACACCGACAATGTCATGGATCTCACATCCCCTGTGGTGGGGCTGTAGCTGGCGGGGCCATAATTGGCGGGGCTGTAGTTGGTGCAGCTTGATACACGACCCCGGGGCTCGGTCCTGCCACCAGACAGCACTCACATACTTTCTGACTCGCCAAGACAATGAGGACGATGCAGAGGATGAACACGCATATGGAGATGAATAAAAGAACTGCTAATATCGCCAGAAGGAGCTGAAATGAAAAAGAAAAGATAGAGTAAACGCGTGGACCGCCGCATCGGCAGCGGCATTTGAATGATAAAACCCGCTTTGCCAATGCACAGCGTGATATTCCCCAACAGTTCGAGTACCGAAAGTGGCGATATCACTCGCGGTACCCTACAGTAAAAATTTAATGTAGAATCCTGTAAAGGTAGATTCATACTTTGCGTTTTGCGCGTGTCCGTTTCCTACAGTATGTGAATGCGTGGTAAAAAAGTAATTTTATTGTTGATAACACATATAAAACATAGCGAACGGAGAAGCGCAAAGCGCAAAACGGAGAAGTAGGCCCTATGCCTGTGTGCACGCACTATCACGAAACTTTAATTTGTGTGCGGTGACGGGGACATGGGAGGACCTGCACGGACCGTATGCATAAAACATCTTCAGTGTAAAATTTCCCTTAACCCCTTGCGTGCGGATGGCGTATATATACGTCTTTGGCCTATAGCACACACCCTTGTGCATTCAAACTGACCTAGAATCGTAACCAGTGGACCGATTGATATTCTGCTTGCAGATTTTTTAATGCGAGACTACCCCCCCCCCCCTGAATACGCGATTTTGCTCTGTTTGAAGAAACCTGGCTAAAATTGCGTTTTAACGGTTGTCCCGGGGTCTAGACTGACAGACTCCCAAGTGCAAATCTGACTAGTTGTGACAAAATGGCCGTATCTCCGGAACGGAAGCAGCTACGACGACGCGACTGGCGCCAAAAAAAAGAGGAGAACAAAGTAGCTTTTGACCCAGCGACAGACGCGTAGGAGCAGCGGTTTTCGAGGTATAGACGTTTAAAGATTGGTAACCTGACGAAAACGTAGGCCAAATGCGACTATTTCGTCACAACCTGCATCTTCGGCTCTCTCCTGTTTCTCTCACAGACATTTTGGAAGTAGGAAACCTGCATGAGGTCGTGGCCCATTCAGTTGCCTCCAGAATGAGTGTCTTGTCGCCAGTTTTGGTTGCATATTTTGGGAGCTAGGCGCGTTTTTGTAGAGACATCAGAAATTCATGTTACGAAATGGTACACCTTTCAACTGTATCCTGCACGCAAAGGGTTAAACTATTGTTAAAACAAAACATAAGGGGAATTTTACACCAAGATGTTTTATGCATATGGCCCCTGTACATGTAGGCCTATTACCCGTCATAATCACGGTGAATGTAGGTACTGTAAACGTATACACATGGCTGCGATGTGACCAGGTCAATCGAGGGGCCATTTCAACTCCGTGGAAAGACATAAACCGGTTGTTGGCGATAAAATGATGGGCAGCAGTTACATGTCGGAGCGATTCTCTAAATTGTACACATGTACAGTCAGAGGTCAATATTACTGAGTTTGTACATCGAGAGACGCCTTAATAAGAATCTAATTGCCATAATCATGTCAGATGATTGCCAATAGAAAATAGGGAAATGGGTTCACTGTCGAATGTCATCCACAGTTTATACCCGTACCTACCAAAGCGAACTGCCTGGTCTCCTCATCTTTCGCATGTATACCGGCAAGCCCGCTGACGAAAGTTGCTATCGCCTGGAGTGTAATCTGAATCAGAAGAAATACTAGTAGGACTTTATATTTTCAAAGTTCTGCAACTTCAAGAGTGTTCATTGTAATTGTAGAGAACCCCAACATTACTGTTGGTCGCCGGTTGTAAAGGAGACCCTCCCCCGTCCAGAAAATGTATGCCCCTTACGGAAGGAACCATTAAGGGAAATTTTCCACCGCTTTTTGCGGGCTTTTTTCATGTAATTAGACCCCCTAGTGGAAGGAACCAAGATATTTTCACCCCCTTTTCGGGATTTTTTAATTATTTTTTTCGGGAAGAGAACCTTTTGACCCCCTTTTTAAGAATTTTTCGGGAGAAAATTCATTCAAATTCATTCATTCATTCAAAGTACCCCTAATTTTAAGTGTTTTCAGAAATTTTTTCCCGAACACTGCTGCCGAAAATGACCACTTTTCCTGAGAAAATTGGAGTGAGCATGTGGTATGGTTGACCCCTGAGTGGGGCGGGGGGAGTGTTGCACCTGCACTGTCACGGACCCACCATGAACAATAGGTCCATTTACTCACCTCGACAGAAACGTAGGCAACCGCAACAGACGACACAACAAGGAGGGCGATGACCAATATTCGTGTCGTCTGCTTCCGAAAAGCAGTGATGGCTGCCACGATGCCAACTATGGTGTACAACCCAAAGGAGATTCCGTACTCGATCACTCCATCATCAAACCCGTCTTCGATACCCAAAAAGAAGAAGGCCCCTCCATTTAGGAGTCCAGCAAGGATCATGAGGATGGCAGGGGCTTTGGCTTTCGGGAGGGTGAAGTCTGTGGGTCGCCTCTGCGCAGGTGCCGGTGGGGCGAGCACGATCACTGTCTGCGGCTGCAGGTTCATGTCTGAAAGAAAACAATCATTTCTGCTCAGTAGAGCACATCATTTTGCAGTTGCATTGTTTGAATGAAAATAAGGACGCAAGCGTTGCAATGTTGAGCGTTGTAATGTTCCTATTCGATGGTGGGTCTCACCCGTCGGCTACCATGGCTACAGGCCGGGAAGATAGGCCAAAGGACATGCGCGTTCATTTGAGACAGGTTTGAACAAGTGGGCCTTGCCAGAGTGTCCGTAGTGCATTTGAGGCGGCTTCATGAGTGTGCCTACCAAAGTAATTTGACGCCGCCGCCAAATAGCGGACATTTGAAATGGGTGGCGACCCGTCCGTAGCCGCGATCCCCAGCCCAGCAGCGACTGATCAAAACTCCTTTATTACTGTACTTCTTATTCAATGATTGCCAGATTTACCCCATATTGGCCACAACACATCATCAGAATAGGCCTAGTACGTTATTTGCGCTCATCCCCCTTCGAATCTGACGAATACCTCTTGACATGACTGTATGAAGACCAACATGAGGCAGCGCGCGGGAAGCATTTTCATTGGCCGAACGCCAATCCAGATGCCCCGCATCGTCTGCTCTCGATCGATACCATTCACATGCCCACTGGAACACAGCTCTTCAATGTACGCTGTATTCACGAATAATTACGGATACACGCGCGGAGAACGGATAGAATGGAACGTTGGCAGCATGTAGGCTAAAACATCGATAGTTCCTTCCGTCAAGACGGTTGTTTGAGGCCTATGCTATCATGGCGGGAGACTAAAATAGGTGTAGTGGTAAATAGGCTAGCTTACCTGTAAGCGTGGAGTACGCTAGCCTACGTTGTCCTTCGGAGGTGATCAACTCCAAAATCTAGTAATCGGCAGTGCAAAAACGAGTGACACACACATAGATCATGTAGATCGATGAATCTATTCCGTCACTGACAATGCCATCCAACTGCTCCAGGAATCTGGAGGATTCGAGTACATTAGCCGGCCGCTAGAGTGCGCGCGAGTGTCGGTGTAGACAATCGAATCGCCGCGAGAAAGGGACAAAGACAATCTCGTACCCATTCAACATTGCCGCATTAACTCTGGAAATGCCTAGACCGGTGTAACGTCGATCAGTATTCCCCGTATTTCTGTGTTTTTCTTACTGTTTCCCTCCTGACGGATTAAGCGGCAACTAACCCAACAATAACCATTAGGCCGCGTCTATTGTTGGGGAACACTGAGCTACAGAAACACTCACAGATGTTACACCTGTACTACTTTTGAACAATGCAGTCTGATGAATTTCTGATCATTGCACAAGCAATAGCATACGGATTCGAAAGAGTTCGTACTTTGTTCCTTAATAAAACACTCAATACCCAACGAAATGTTAGAATAGTATTTTTACCAATACTGGAATAAATTGTAATTTTTGGTACTACTTTCTTTTATCAAAAGAATTTGTAAAATCGATGAGCACAAGAATCTTGTGCTGGGTTTAGCCGTTTTCAGAGGTCTCAGCCGAGGAACGATGGTGGCGACCTCTTCATATTGGGACAAAGGAAGAGTATATCTAAAGGAAATTTTGGATTAGAGTTCCTTCACAATAGAACAGAGAAAAAAACGATGACTGGTACTTGAAATAAAACATTTAATGGTTTTTTAAGTGGCACCATACACATAATACTTAAGAAAACATAACTAAAGATCCTAAATAACATTTTATACTTGCCATACAAATGGTGTATGGAGGAATAAAGCTAGATGGTGAATAACAGACGCTTTAAAAGGAATCTGTACCAGTAGCATCTGGAATACCCTAAAATATGAATTGGTCATATATGTATACATGTAATTGTCATGCATCTACTGCTATAACCTTTATTTTCATATTTTTGACGGTGTTTCAGCAATACTTATAGAGACCTCTGACATGGAAGATCTTGAAAACACAAGAGCTATAGCAGATGGGGTATACTTACCACGAATTTTCTATACATGTATACTGAGTGAAGTGGCATATAAAGGCGACACTGGTATTGACATTTCAGGACGTGGAGGACTGACAAAAGTAACATGACAGATGATACACGCCAGTGCCCACTACCCCATGCAGAGACTTATGGGCCAAACCTTATTCAGGCAGTTATTCCCGTAAAATACTACATGTACATGTCATTGTTGTGGATACTTTGGTTGCCAAATAATAAAATGGTAAAAGGTGGCAACAAAAACATTCCTATTCTGAGGTACCTAAGGAGGGGCGAAGAGTTCATCATGCACAAATCTGGCCCAGCTACTGATGAGAATTTTTAGGTCTAAGCACCCTGTATACCCTGAATGTCCTATTACTAAACACTAGTTTGAAGTATCTTGTGTATTGTGGTTTGCCGTAGCGTATTTCGTTACAGAAGCGTGGTACGTCAGAATGCACAAGTCCCTCCTGCGGACGGCCATGGTCTGGAATCTGCAAGAATTAGGAAGAATGACTTTACTACCCAGTTCAGAAGACGAGAAATCCTTGAATGAGACATGGGGCCATAAACCCTCCTACCTAAGTGTCCAGGCTACCACACGCTAAAAGATTCCACCCAGGGTAGACGTGGGCCCTGGAGTGAATCCTACACCGAGAGATGGCTGAAGGTGAGTTATGGACTACTACAGCCATGGCAGGTAGGCCTACGTGGAAAATAAATCACAGGAACGCATGATTGAAAATAAGTAGAACTTGATGAACAAGGCAAAAAAAGCATCCACGGCCCGGCTGAATGACCGGCCAGAGGTCCATATTGAGAGCCAAGCACCAAATACGGCATCATCAGCTCTTTTGGAATTTAATACTTTGCCTAAACTAACATAGATCACACAGTGATTGGAGAAAACCTGGGCTGTCACAGTCCAAATATATCTACCACATGAATGCATGATTAGTCGCCCTCTCTATCACATCACATGAAGAATGCGATAAGGTTCAGAACCCCTGAATGCAACCTCATCCCCAGGGCATAACTTCTCCAATGGAAAAGACACTGACTGAGGTCGAGGACGGAGGAAGAACCTGGGAAAGAGGTTGCACTGAATGAGGCAGAAAAAGACAAGGAAACACCATTTTTTAAAACAGCTCCATCTTATTCTTTTGTTTGAAAATACTATTATTAGAAAAGAAAGCATTTACCTCTCCATTGTGCACATCTATAAGATCAGGCACCCTACAACCCGTGGACTGGGCCAGACAGATACTGTCCTCAAGAATAACATAGCTGACGTCATATTTTAGCATGATTTCATGAACCTTCTCAGGCGGGGTGCGGCCATAATATTGATACAACTGAAAACAGAACATTCACAGCCCAATAACCATGATAACTGGCCGACTGATTATGTGCACATGTAGTGCCATCTATTGAGCCCTACAGACACCAAGTAAACAACCAAAATAATCTGCCAGTTTGAGGTAAATGAGAGAGGTTCTCTGGTTAGTACTGGGGTCAGATGGTCCATGAACCAAATCATGCTGTTAGCTTGAGACTCCATTCTCTTCACCTCAACATTTGCACAGAAACTCTCGGAATAATAAGGCAGCCGCAATGCCAAGTGATGATAATGTGACATATTGAACAAGCACTCAAAACTCAATACTGTGTTTCGTAATCAAATCTTTATTTCCAAACATCATAATCAAGTTCAAGAACTGCAGGATGACGCAGCACCAACTTACCTCCTTGGTCCTTTCTCTGAGTTCCTTGTCCTCATAGTGAGGATGATTGGTAAGTGGTCGCCCGGTACAGAGCTTCACCCCAGCCAGGAGCTGCATGCTGCCCGTGAAAGCAGCAGTGGGGGGTGTATCTTTCCTGGAAGCAATCAATACAATTCAGGGTTTAAACATTCTCAATGTCTCGTCGATGTCTGAGATGTAGCATGCATCTTTCGATTCAACATTCAGACCTGCCTACCCTGACTTTGAGCTGGCTGTACTGTTTTTTAGGAATGACCATAAAATGCCACTTTTCAGTGTAAAATAATGAAATGCAACATTCTGCAGTTGTTCCGATCAGTATATTTTTCTGCATTTAAGTGTAAAAACAAAGTTTTGAGTGTAAAAAATATGGTCAA
Source organism: Notospermus geniculatus (assembly GCA_002633025.1). NCBI lineage: Eukaryota > Metazoa > Nemertea > Pilidiophora > Heteronemertea > Lineidae > Notospermus > Notospermus geniculatus. The sequence continues at coordinate 190,757 of NMRB01000755.1, read as the reverse complement.
ATATAATGGTGGGTATGCAGGTATGAACTTTTCTTAAATCTCACAGGCTCTCCAGCCAACTTCTAGAACTTTTTAGGGCAAAATTTAGGGCATTTTCAGATTATTTTTAGGAATATTTAGGGAGGATTTAAGGTAATTTTAGGGTGTTTTAGGGCCTTCAACGTGTGTTGAAAAGGTGTGACCTAGACAGCAGCAAGCATCAGTGGGCCTCCGTGGCATATGAGGGGCAGATCGAGGGGCAGCGGTAGCGACCGGTCGGCCTCTGGTAGCAAACCAGGGGCACGGGGGCAGCAGCAGCCCCCAATTTTCTGCTGATGGGGCACCGGTGGCAAAAACTGGTGGCCTTCTGATGGCAAATATAGGTGGGCCTCTGGTGGCAAACATCAGTGGTCCTCTGGCGGTGAATGCTGGTGGGCCTCTGGTGGCGAATGAGGGCCACACCAATTAGATACATGTCTTAATTAGCCAAAAATATTAAAACTATTAAATGAGTAACCCCTCCTCCGTCCATGTCCTTCAGGGAATAGCTAGCTTTTATGGCCTGGGGGGGGGGCAAAATTTGACTGAGTCTAGAGAGTGAAGTCGGAGGGGGGTCTGGGGGTCCTCCCCAGAAAAAAAATTGAAAATTTACATCCTCTCAGATGCTTTTCCACACATCTTGACACCACAATAACTTGGCTTGAAGAGGGGAAATGACCTTTTAGAGGAAAAATTTGTTTTGTCCCTTTTTGCTCTAGGGGGCATATGCCCCTTGCTCCCCCCTCAGCTATGCCCCTGTCCTTCAGAGTGGTTGCACCCACGGAAATCATAGGAAAATCATATTACGGTAATGTAACGTTGAAGGCCTCATTGCCCTTACAAAGGTTCCTCATTTCCCTCTAATGACACCATGGGCCCCAGCTATCCTACAGTACAGTGGTCCACCAGAAAAGTATTGTTTTGCATCCTGGATTACAATCCAAAGAGAAACCGAATTTGATCAATATGACAGTAACATCAGCATGACACAAGGACTTCGAAGAGATGCAAGTCACATCGACACTTATAGCGGCACCGCGGGATTATCGGAAGAGAAAATTAGGGATTTTTAGGGAAAATCGGCCAAATTGGCTTGAAATTAGGGATTTTTAGGGAGAGTAAAAAAAATTAGGGATTTTTAGGATTTTTAGGGCCGCTGGAAAGCCTGATCTCAACATTTATGAGTCGAGGATCAGTTCTGATGAAACAATTCATTTCCACTTACTTGATCCACTCCATCAGATCAACTGTGTCTGGATCATAAAATTCCCTCAGATCTTCAAGTTCTTTCAGAACTGGTGGCAAAGCTTTGATAAGTAATGCAGCCAACACGATGATGGTCACACCATTCCTGGCAATTTCAAGCTGGAATCAATACATATTAATTACTTGTACTAAAAGAGACAAGGCAGTCTTGTGGAGATATCTGGGGCTGGTTTTGTGCCATGTTTTTAGCCAACCCTTACCTTATCAGTTGACATCTGCTTACAGTATCCTCTCTAGGGATAAAACTGAACTCCCCAGTGGGTTTATCACAGGTAATTTACCAATTGTTTCAACCAGCTTATACACTGACGTACACAGTCATCAGGTACCAGTACTTACCACCAACCCTTCGATCCTGAACTTCGACAGAGCCTTCTTCCAAAAGTGAAAATCACAAATACCAACACTTGCAAAAATGCACATGTTGACGGTCCATAGGTATTTGAATCTTAGAGTAGACATGGCCATCATGGCGAAAAAGACAATCTGAACTGAAAGAGAAACAATGAGTTTGAGGTTTTTCAGATTTCAATCAGGAATCGCTTGGCACGGATGCAGCAGGTCTCAGTATGATTTGAAATACAATGTACCAGGGAAAAATGCATGAAATCTACTCCTCAGTCCTAGGCCCATCAGTCTGATTAATGTACTCTAAACTCCCACTTATCTGTCCCATTCCTGAACTCGGAAAAAATGACTAAATCCTAAGTTGAAGATACGCTAATGGGGTGTGGGGTATGGTCAGAAACAGTAAAGTCCTGTCCACTTACCTGTTCCACTCCCGAGCCTGGCAAAGAATGACAGTGTGAGATATCTTCAACTTAGGATTTGGTCATATTTTCCGAGTTGAGGAACGGGACAGGTAAGTGGGAGTTAAGAGTATAGCAGGAAAAATCCTGAGAGTGCCCTGAGAAAACCAGGGCTATCAAAGAGGTGCCCGCTTCAGCACATGATGAATGGATCTCCCCGGGATCAGACCTAAGACCCAAGACGTGACAAGTGCCAATGGTTGCACTACTCCACGTCTGACAGCTCAACCTACCTGCATGGAATGCAAGCTCTGGTCCCCTGGACAGAATATGATTACTGGTGAGAAAGCCTTCCTCCTCTGATTGAGTATTGGTGTCTTCGTCACGGGAGAAATGCCTGGAAACAGCCAGTCACGAATGAGGAAAAGGAATCATTTGCGGGGCCAAAGTGGCTCAACATGCTCATTGAACTCAGAATCCTGCTTACCACCAGTTCTGTATGACAGCTACAGCCAGGGACACGAGGACTATGACATGGGTGATGACGTAGAATGGGAAGACAAGATGTGTGGTGAGACGCTCGATTGTGTCAAAAGGTAATGAACCAAAGATATTGAGGCACAGGTAGAGCTGAGTGTCGAAATCCCTGAAATGAAGGAATCAAAATGTTAGGAGTTTGTAACAGTAATACAGAGGCCACTTTTCACTTCTACAATACAAGTCCAAGGTACAAAGAGCACAAAATTGACACACAAAATGATAATAAACAAGAAGTCAATCTCCAGAATTCACGAATTTTCGACCCCAACCGGGGTCTTTTTCAAGTGGAACTTTACAATCTGAATCTGATTGTAAAGTTCCACTTGAAAAAGACCCCGGTTGGGGTCGAAAATTCGTGAATTCTGGAGATTGACTTCTTGTTTATTATCTACAATACAAGTGATATCTGTATTTTGAAATACTAACGGCTCATTTTTTCTACTTGTAGAATGGCATCCCATGACCCCTCCTTACCTCCAGTTGCCAAGACCAAGCTTTTGGGCCACAAACTTGAAGATGTGCTCATCTGCTTCTTGTTGTACAATGACCTGAAGGTGATGAATGAAACCTTTGGCAAAATCTTTCAAAAGCTGTTCATTCTACGATGAACCTGAATAATCTTTGCTTTGCAATTGTGCAAAGGAAATGCCTCACAGGTTATTCACAGCACCAGCGATTTACAGGTCTGTTCAACACTCTTCTCTGATTACAAAAACAAGGGTCCTAAAATTCTGTCCTGGGAACAAAATGAGATTGAGACAAGAAGCACGCTGGGCGTGGCAAACAACCAGGTTTTCGAAGTGGACTAGTGAATAAAATGAAATGGTCCATGGACCATAAAGGTCATCTAGAGGGAGCCACAGCACATTTGAGTGCTCTGGGTCAAGTCGTTCCTGAGTTATAGCACATGGCGGCCATATTGGAAGTTTAATCAGGCGAAAATTTGACGTGCTTGTAAAGGTCATCTAGAAGTAGGTAAATATCAAGTTTGATCGCTGTGGGTCACATCGTTCCTGAGTTATAGCACATTCGATGATTTTCGGGTTACGCCACCTGGTGGCCATATTGGAACCTCAATCAGGCCGAAATTTGACGTGCTTGTAAAGGTCATGTAGAAGGAGGTACATATCAAATTTGATCGCTCTGGGTCAAGTCGTTCCTGAGTTATAGCACTTAGAAGATTTTCAGGTTACGCCACCTGGCGGCCATATTGGATGTCCGATCGAGCCGAAACTCGGTACTTTTGAAGGTACTCCTCTAATACACGTTTATGCAAGATATGAAGACGCTCGGTGAAATAATGAAGAACTGTGGCAGGTTCGTTACTTTTGTCGAACTTTGACCTCTGTGACCTTGAAAAGTAGGTCAAATCAAAAACCCGGGTATTATGTTATGTATCATCATCAGATATACCTATGATAAAAATTTGGTGACGATCCGTCCATTCGTTCAGGAGAAATAGCACTTTTTCGGTTTTCACATTTAGCCCCCTATTGGCCAAACCTTGAATCGAATGACGCTGAATATCGAAAGGAAACAACGCCTACTTGCAGGCAACATGTCCCAAAAATTTCAAAAGAAAATCTCAAGTCGTTTTTAAGTTATCAGTCGGAAACGAGAAAAGCGACCGCCCGGACGCCCGACCGCCCGGACGCCCGCCACTTTCGGTAATTTAATAACCAGGACTTTCTTCGAAAACCTGGTTAAAAACTCACCTTTATTGACAAGTTGATGATGGCAGTGAAGAAAAAGACTAGGATAATGTAGATGTGCACCTTCACAATCCGCATAACAATACTACATGGCTTTATCACATCTCCCTGAAAAAACATCACAAACATCAGGTAGGCTACCCCTTACCTCTGAAGGCTGGCACTCTAGACCATCTTTTCAAGGATGGTGCTATCCACTTGGAAAAATCACAATGTGGCTACGACTGTTTCTAGCACCGAGGCCAACGCGCTAACCACTAGGCCATAAAGGAAATCCTCCATGGCCGGCAAGTAAAGCCGTGCCATATAGCAGCTGCAAGGGGTTCAATGCACCATCTCCCCTTTGGACAGAGATGACTCGTCCTAGAGTCACTTAGCGCCACTCTGTGTTTCAGTCCCGACTACACTTTCCAGATTCGACTGGGAAGGTCTGCCAGATGTATTTTACAACCACTAGGCCATAAAGGAAATCCTCCATGGCCAGTGGGTTAAGCCGTGCCATATAGCGGCTGCAAGGGGTTCAATGCAACCTTCACCTGCTTACCTTAATGGAGAACACGATGTATGCTGCAGGAATGAAGCTGAGCACCAGAGATGATACAATCATCTTGTTCAAATACTGCAGGAAGCAAACACTCAACAGGGACAGGATCTGGACGGTATAGATGGTCCGCACCTGGAGAGAGGAATTCAAGAGCTACCAGGTGTGTCAAATGATGTAAATTTCAGCTTTAATACAGCCTTGTAAATTTCAGTCAAAATCCAATAGGAGTCCTTTATTCATCGTATCCATGACGTAACTCCCGACAGTGTCCGCCATTGCTGACGTCGCCGTAATGACGCAAAGGTGGTGGGCAAAATTCATTGCTTTGCTGAAGAAAGCTGGTGGGTAAAACGCGCAACGTCACAACGTCATGTAGGCCTGGGCCTACGTCACGGATACGATGAAGACAGGTTCCAGTCAATGCGTTCTGAACAAATGAAAGCACGGTCCTCACCTTGTACATGGGGATGATATCCAACATGACTACACCGAACAGAGCCATCGCCTGTAGGAGTAAGATGAACTGAGCAAACTGCCATGTCAGAGCGAAGAAGAAGGTACAAGGGATCATCACACAGAGTGAAACAATCTGAAAAACAAGGTAAATTTCTTATTTGGAAGTTTATTCTATTCATGTACACAGTTTCAATGTGATAGCATATACCTTTTCAACAATGTCCTCCGTACTTGTTGCCACAGAAACTAGGCTAGGCCCCTGGCCAGACAAGTCGAGTGACTCCATAATATTTGCAAAGCAGGTTTTTAAACACTCACCTTTTTTACTTTTGTTGTCCGGGCTGATAAGTAGTATGTTAAACTTGCTATTTGGCCCCAAAGGAATGGCAGTGCAAAACTCTCCCTCAGAGGGATTGTGAATTCAACTCTTGTTGTGTCCACTCTAAAAAAGAACATGCAGCACTTAGAAAATGTAGGGAGACTCAATGACACTTACTGAGGGAGTGTTGTAAGAGTGTCTGGCTCCCTTGGCTGGCCACAAGCTCTATTGTCAGTGAAGTTTGAAAGGATAGGGCGATGTGCTGAAGGAGCAAATCCTTGAGTTCCTAAGAACCGTTTCTGAAGAGACTGGGTGATAATGTGAAGCACATTGAAACTGTGCTGGAAAAACAAGGGGCTGTAACCTCATATTATTACCGGTACTATGCACACTTCAGTGAGGGAAAGACTGTGACTACCTCCATTCATTTTCACACTACTGGCCATATTCAAAAAGGGTGTTTAAGACTTAGATGCGTATAACTTCGTCAAATGCATGGTGTAAGTGTGTGCATTTAGTGAAGTTACACGCATCTAAATCTTAATCGTGCGATGATCACCCTTTTTGAATATGGCCCGACATTTTTACCACAAAGCATTGAAATAGAAATAAAACTTACTTGTTGAATATATAGAAGAGTGCAGTGAGGGCACCTGCGATCCACGAGCCAGAGAGTAACCACGTGGTTGAGTATATGGCACAGATGAGCAACCCATGGAGGAAGAACACGCTATAGATGTAAAAAAATATCGGCTCCATCTGGAGGAAAAGGAGAAAATAACGAAATTGTTGGCAGCAATCAGGACTGGAGGCATACTCAGTGTGGAGAAAGATTGAGAGAGCCGGACCTCAGCATGCACATTGTCAAACACAATGTAACTGCATATTTTAGATATTGGGTGGTATTTCTGTGGCATGGCAGTGGGCATGACAAGAACAATGTGTTTTCCTAGTATTTCACAAGCAGTAGTGTTCATGCATCTTACCTTGAACGGTGCAGCTTTATATAGAACGCTAAGTATAACCTCCTGGTATACATTAAATCTCTCTAAAATGTTAATTGTTCGCAAGTGCTCAGTGATGTTGTCCTGGGTCAAGTCATGGAATCCTCTGCTAAAAGAGGGCGCCTCGACCATTTGTTTGTAGTATGAGTAGTAGAGACCCGCCTCGGTACGGAAGGAAATTTCTCGCTCAACTTGCTGAAATGGAAGAATTAGAATTAATGTGATCTATAATGAAAGAAATAATGAATTTAACAAACGTTGTGGATTTTTGTAGTCAGTTTTTACAGGTTTGTTAAATTTTGAGTGATTCTGATCATCTGGGGAGAATGCCACAAACCTTTATGTTTGTAAACCAGAAATGATTCTCATGAACCTGGTCAATGTACTGTGCATATTTGTCAGCGAGACGATAACACACAAAAATCCCCAAGAAGAATGAGCAAATCTTAAACAACCAGTCATCAGTCGCTCCTTTCATTCCAGCTGAGACATCAGAAGCAACTTCCACATTGAAAGCATTGCGATCAAACTTCCTCCTCATGCTCCTGTCTGATTTGCCTTTGTTGGGTTGAGGATGACGTATTGATTCTTTCATGGTCTGTTTATAGCCCGTTTGAGAGACAATCCAAATTTAGGAGTGAAAACACGGTGACAGTAGAAGAACTTCCTACACTACTGACTACTGAGGAAACACAACCATGAAGTTCCAAACACACGGGTGACAACTTCCACTTCCAGATGAAATAAATGTACAAGATCATTACTATATTTGACGTGGAATATTTGGTCACATGTGCTGTATATGCATCAGGTCCAAGATGTTGTCAATCAATATCAATAACAAACCTTACATTGCGTACCCGGTACTTTGTGGCTGTGATTTTAGAAAACTAAATCAAATATGAACAATGAACAGTGTGTCAATTAGGCAACAGCTGTGTATGGTCCAGTTGTAACCACACAGCACTTAACCATGCACTCCCCATGAAAAATCAATTACCGGTAGAATTTTAATCCTTTTCAACTTGGCTACAATCCCCAGTACACTACCTAGAAGTTTATTGAATCATCTTGGGAGAATTTGCGAAGGCATTGTTTTACAGACAGTGCTCTGGTGATTGTTTTTTTTATATAACAGGACATATTTCAACTTTGCATCCTGTTGAATGATTTCTGAAGATACCAATAGTAAGATATCTTACCTTTATGTTGGTAAACCAGAGGCGATTCTCATGTAAAGTGTCAATGTGCCGTGCATATTTATACCCCAGGATCACCATGCCAACCAGGCCAGAAATAAATGAGATTGTCGCCAGGAACCAGTTGATTTCAGCCTCAGGATTGTCTTCGGTAACAGCTGTTTGAGATTTCTTTGCTCCATTATCACTGCTGACGCTAGGATGAACAGTTGTGACTGTAACTTTTGTTTTATTCTTGCGTTTTCTTACACTTCTGCTGTCATCCATGATTTATTCTCCAACTAGAAAAAAGAACAGGAAATTTATTGGCTTATTGGGACATGCGGATCAATTTTACAATTCTAGGCACATTTTAAAGTACCCGGTACCTGATTAAATAAATAGATGGCATTGCCTCCGCCTTACGCACACAATTACTAACCTAACCAGCCACAATAACAGCATAGGCCTAGGCCCAACCCTCACACACATCCAATAGGATTGGGCCCACTCTCAGGTCTGGTGGGGACCCGGCTTTATGGTTCAGCTTTGGCCTCAGCTCAGGCACATACAGGCATAGGCCTAACAACTGTGTATGCATACAACAGCTGACACTTACACTAGGCCTGCACCTTGCCTTGCATCCATCCACATGGCACACGACATGCTGCAGGCCATCCCCCATCTACTAGGCCCATAACCTAGGCCATAGGCCTATCCTTGTCACTTCACACAGAGCCTAGGCCTATAGTATCAGTAAGGCTACAGTACAAGCAAACATCTGACTTCCCCAACAATGTTTCCATTTTCATTTATGAGTCTTCCTCTGCCGTGCCGTGGCCTGACTAAGCTACGACTTGACAATAACATGATAAGCCTATGTATTCCTGCTATTATCAACGACTATGATGGGACCACAAGCACAGTTGGAGAAACTTGTCAATTTATCTGACTCTGACCATGCTGGCACATGGAAAATCTGGATCAGATTAACGCTGAATTCAACAAGCATGACAACATAAATTCATAAAAAAATGATTTATTGGCAATTAATGTTACATCACATCTTAGATCTTCGTCCGTATGGGAGTGGGATGACAGTGATTGATGGGCATGGGCATGGGGGGGACTGGGCCTACTGGATGGGGGGGGGGGACTTGTTCCATCAAATAACTAATGACCTGATATCCTTTGATAATCTAAACCTGGTGAAGGGTAGACGTAATCGTTATATCCTACTGCGCTCTCACTGTGAGACCCACTGCAACTCCTTCCTACCTAGAACCATCAGAGACTGGAATGACGCCAAGTCCCTGAGCAAGGACTCTACTACATCCGAGTCCTTTATCTCATCCCTGCCTGAGGGGAGTTAGGCCTACAATCGCCCCGGTTGACGGTCCCATGCACTACACCCCCCTCGATGAAATACGCTAGATAGCAGTCTATCGAGTATTATTACTAAAGAAGAAGAAGGTCGCCTGCATTGCAATAGAAATTAACATAAATAAAGGCAAGGCCAAGGGCGGAATCATCCGAGATAGGCCCTAGGCAGGTTATGAGCCAGTGACAACTTTCACAGAAATGTGGGAGTGTCTAAGATCTCTGATAGTTTACGAAAGTAATTGCTGCCGTGTGCCGCCATGTGCTAAATCTGTCACCAACACCATGATGGATGACCTTGTATGAGATCTTTAGAGTTCAGATAAATAAACATAGCTTTGCTTTTTTTATGTGCATGGGATGGTGTTCCTGTATGTTGTAGGCCTGGGTGGACAGATACATGTACAATGAGCATGTTAGTGGGATGTTCATGTTTGAGGAGTTAGTGGTTTTGCATCCTGGAACTCCATGTGTACCGGTACCGGTATTGGCTATGTCATAAAGACTTTGCTATAGCCAAGATGTGGTTTTGTGGCTTTTGCATTAAGCTGATTTTCCATTCATGTGCAGGATACATGTATTCCACATGCATTT
>NMRB01000755.1:157163-180253 GCA_002633025.1 Notospermus geniculatus | reverse complement strand
TTGTTTTCGTAAGCCGCCGTGTTTTGTGGCGGCGCTGCCTGTTGAGCCTCGTTCTGAAGTTCGCGAGGTTCTTGTGTCAATTTTTCGAAAATTCTGGATATTTTGTGTTGAAATTATGTGAAATCACCCGTTGATGGTAAAACCAATGTGTTGATATGAATGTTTGGTTTGTATGGATGGATTAGAACGCCATTGTTTGTGGATTAAAAGTGAATATGACCGTGGAAACGGTGTTTAATCGACGGGACATCGGATCATTCCTATTCATGTACAGGAAAAGGCAGGTGTTTCATTCCTTGTCTGTATTATATATATAGGGGGTAGGACGGCCCCGTAATTAACGGTACAAGTTCCTGTGATTGGAGTTACAGTATTTTGCTGGGGGACGAGGTTGGACATCTTTTGCCATTAAAATGAGCAGACAAAATGAGAAATAAAGGCAATTAAGCTCGTCTGTTGTATGACAACCGTGCATCATGCCATGGACAGTATTGCCTCATACCTTCAGCACCGGATGGTTCTTAATTACATCATATCAGTCCCCTTTTGTGAGGGGAAAACTGGGCAAAATTTTCTAATCGTGGCGCCCTCAATTTGCCAATTGGTTGAACTTGCTTGAATGTACGGAGCGGGACGTGGGACTCCGTGGCTTTGGAAAAGTACGCCCCGTCGACCTCTTTTTGCCATCATGGGTTTCTCGTCGAAGGTACTGAAAAATGTGTCTAAATAAACGGCAGTTTTCTACCTTCCCTTAGAAAATATTTGGGAATAAATTGGGTTGCCGAAGAGTTTATGCTTATAAGCAGTGAAATAAACTGTTATGAGTTGGTACAGATGTTGGAGTGTGAAGAAATAAGCCCAAGTTTGGATGGGCTGGCAATCTCCATGCCCGCTGGGCCGTACATTGCCTAATACATGGATAAAAGTGTTCAATTATCGGACGAGGCTGGGTGAACCCAATTCCGGACAGGGAGGCCACGTTACGTCGGCCCTAGGCCTAATAGGTTTGCGCCAAGGGGGCGCAGGTCCAATGAGATTATTACGAGAAAGTGCTAGCGACTGCCCCAAATTGGTTTCAGGCTGTGCCGTTTTGTGATTGTGTTTTCAGTGTCAACTCAACATGTAACTGCAAGTGAAGAATCGTCTATTGTAGGCCCTACTCTGGTTAGCCTAATCTTCTGATCTTTTTTCCAGCCTATCGTTATTGATGCCAGGGGTCACCTCCTTGGGCGACTCGCTTCAATTGTGGCCAAAACTATTCTGAATGGTAAGTTTGCCAGTATCGTTATCAATCATAGCATTGCCATAGAAAATGGATTATCTCTCACTCACTGACTTGATGTAAAGAGTCTAGCTAGGATTTAATACTGACCCCCTTACTCTTGTTTTTATCATGTAAATATCTGAATTTTTATTTAGACCATGCTAAATTTTTCAGGGCAGAGAGTAGTAGTTGTGAGATGTGAAGAGATCAACATCTCTGGCAGCTTCTACAGGAACAAGTGTAAGTTTCTCCCTGCAGTCAGTATCATGCACAAAGCCAGTCTCATCACCAACTTCCACGGTATACCTTGCTATGCAACTGTTCGATATCCATGGTTTGTGTTGTACCGGTAAATCGGTTGTGTCGGGTAATTGAGAGCAAGAATTTGTGGAAGAAATGGTTATCATCAGCCACCCCTGATATGCTGATGTGTATGGTTTCTTTCAGTGAAATACCTTGACTTCATTAAGAAGAGGTGTAATGTCAACCCAAAACGTGGACCGTTCCATTTCCGTGCCCCAAGCAAGATTTTCTGGAGGACTGTTCGTGGTAAGTTGAATGAGTTCCTGTGATGCTTGGATTGTTCTGGCCTTAGCAAATCTGAGCAGGGCGTACAGTGAGAGAGGTCTTTGAATTGGTTGGAATGACTAGATGCAACTTCTCAGAAATTCAGGTGTCTTGGACTTACACAGGAAAGAAGTTGGGCATGTAGGTGATGATAACATAACGACGGGCGGACTGAATATGTTGATGAGCGTCGTGTTTCTGATACTAGCCCTGTATTCCTTGAATTTTGTTGTTTCTGATGGTCAAACTCAAGAGTGTGTCGTCGTTGTAATAGGAAAGAAGAATGTGCAAATTAGCTGATTTCTTCAATTTTCTTAACAGGTATGTTGCCCCACAAGCTCAACCGAGGAAAGGAGGCCCTTGACAGACTAAAAGTATTTGAGGGTATCCCACAGCCTTATGACAGGGAGAAGAGGATGGTTGTGCCATCTGCTCTCAAAGTGCTTCGTCTTCACCCAAGGAGGAAGGTAAATTTTCTCAAAAAACTGGGATGAAGAGTCCCTTGAGGGAGAAAAAAATACACAATTCGGTTGTCATCACCAAAATGCATAGATTTCCATTACTGAGAAGAGATCAGTAATATAGGCTCTTGTGACGAATATAGATATCAGTGTGGTATCGATTAGTATATGCAATAAATGTCTTTGTTTCAGTCCTGTCGCTTGGGGCGCATTTCACATGAAATTGGCTGGAAGTACCAGAACGTTATCAACACGCTCGAAGGAAAGAGGAAAGCTAAGTCAGCCGAATTCTATGCTAAGAAGAAAGCTGAAACAGTAAGTAGACATCTTTGTGTGCCAATAGAGGAAGTGCAGCGACGATTGTGACGTCACTGCCGCGACGAGATGCCGCCATGTTGGACGTCACGTCCAACGCATTCGTAGCTTCAAATGATGTCCCAACATGGCTGACGTGCGAATTATGACGTCAATGATGACGTCACGTGAAGTTCCTCTATAGCTCTACTCATGACTTGTTGAAAGAGCAGTAGTAGTTTCAACTTCAGGAGTTTCTTTGCATGGTCTGCACTTCCTGTTTTAACTCGCATTAGCATATGATGATTACATCGACGGGCGGACTGATTTTATCGGATGAACGTCGACTCTCTGATGCACAAGTGATGCTCAATAGGATGTCCTGCCTGGCCCACGTAATTCAGTCTCCTCACACTAAGTTCAATTTCATTTCTGTCTTTCAGGTCCTAAGAAATAAGGCAATTGAAAATGTGAAAGACAAGGTTGCTAAACACCAAAAGGTCATCGAAGCATATGGTTTCCATTAATTTAAGTGGAAAATATTTGTACAGAATAAAAAAAAGTATATGAAAATCTAGCTTGTTAGTTCCCTGGGTTATTTTAGGTGCTGTGGGGTGCAGTCACTGGTTCGGAGGCTTACCTACGGAGCTCCTCCATACCCATCTTGAAGGTCATGAATAGCTTGAGTATTCCAGGATTGATAGAAATGCGGTTGTGTTCCAACACCCAGAACCCTGATAAACTGGGATGCTGCCCAGGACCTAACAGCTTCAGGTCTGGAGACATTTTGCTTCTGGCATCCCCTATATATTTAGCCAATGAACCATTGATGATGTTCAGAGGATCAAAGGATGACGGCGTAGCTGAGTTTGCAATATGGCCAATCAAAAGCTAAGTTTGCTGACAAGGAGAGCACTGAAATCAATAGGAGCTGTCTGTCAGTTAGTTTACCAATAGGTGTCACTACGGCCCAATTCAATACATACAGGGTGTCTACAAGTCTTAAAGCCAGACACTATAGACAGCTGGGTTATAATCGACGAGCATAGTCTCGGTCACCCAGCCGCTGTTTCGAATCTGGGGAACCGTAGCAGTACTGTGTGGCTGGCTGCGCAAGACATTGGGGATTCCCCAAGGGGATTCCCAAAACCTCGATGCAGGATAATGCTATAATATGTGGTTCTATGGTTCTATACACTACGCACGCCTGTAGATGAGGTTGCACTATCTATTAGGCCGAACTGGGGAGTGAGTAGCGGTGCATAGTGTGCGGCTTTAAAAAGTCTTAAATTTGGAACTTCCATTTTTAAGGCCTTAAAAAGTCTTAAATTTGACAAGTTTTGTAAGAAGGTCTTAAAAAGGTCTTAATTTTGACCTGTTTCCTGTTGATGGCACTAAAATTGGTCTATTTTGTTGGCTGTTCTGTTCTCAGAATCTGGCTCTGAAATGCCGGGAAGTCACATCTCCAGGCTTCTAAAATCCAAATTTTTCTGGGGGAGGACCCCCAGGCCCCCTGGGCACCTGCCTTCGGTGGCCACATTGATCCGTGCCATATTTTTCCTGTCAGAAACACTGTTGGGGGGCTGTAAGGGGCCTTCATTTAAAGAAAATAGGTCTTAAATTTTGCCGATACGTAGTCTTAAAAAGGTCTTAAATTTGGTGCTCCACATGCTGTAGACACCCTGTACATAGCAGACCCATTCATTCTTGATTGAGTACCAATCACTTGAATTTCCTGTGTATTGGTCCGCTGGAACATTGTTGCCATCTTTTGGCAACTGCTCCTACTGCACATCTGCTGGTGATGATGCCGTGGACAATGTCACTTGGGTCATGCTTGGCAGAGAAGTTCCAAGTGCAACATGGTTGTACTACACCACATAACCACACAGTCACAGAAGTTGGGATGATCAAGACGCAGAGAGAGGTCAAAGTACATGCAGCACTCAAATCAATTCTTGCTTCACTAAGAATGGAGGGCAGGGAAATCCGGGAGAGAATATTTCATTCAAACTAACAATGATGAACTGACTTCAGGTTTTCACACATATCTATATCTATTTACACTCTATACCCTACTGTACAATAACATACCTGAAGTGAGACAGACTACATGAACTGTAATACAATGAGTATGGACATTCACTGGCGGCCACAGCTTAAAGGGCCCAAACAGTTGCCAATTCCATGATTTTATGCAATGAGTAGGCCTACCTACACTGATAATAAGACAGATCTATAATGAACTGGCACCATTACACAGACAACAGTGCCTTTGGATGCCTATCCACGGGAGAGTTTTCTCGCGTCAGTTGGCTCTCTATGGGCAACTCAACTGCGAGCAGTTGTTTGTGTCATGGTCCCAGCGTAAGCCGAGAGGAAACAAACAATGGTGAATTGCCCATTGTGAGCCTACTTGCGAGAAAACTCTCACGTGGATGGATCGGCGTTAGTTACTTCAACATCCTGAGATACCGTAATCAGGAGTAATGCTCGCTCCATCCGTCACCGCCTACCGGTACAAGTTTGAGTGCAGTGACGGAGGGAGCGAGTGCTTAGAACCGCTGATTACCTCAGTATGCTTCTCCTCCACACAAATCTATTAAATAGGCACATGCCTTCAACCCGTGTCAAATATGCAAAACTAAAAATGTATACAGTATGACAAATTCTTGCCAATGGAAAATCAACAGCCACAGCTATGTGTAAAGTGGTCCAAGCCACAGTGAAGTGCACACAGAGGCCTTCAATGTGAAGTCCGGCAACATCTAACTACCACCCAATGGCATGCAGAAGTCATGTAATGTGGCAGAGCTTTGTGGTTTTTAATCATGTCTGTCGACAATTTGTGGCCGTTATCCGGTTGTTCGCGCTGTGCACCGGTTATTCAAGAGCCGCATGTGATTAAAGGTCCGTAGAAAATCCCACTATCAATTTACTATTAGCATAAAGGAATCAACCATAAAGGTTCAACTGACAAATTTAGCATTTTATAAATGTGGACAATATGCCTTTGAAACCCAACAGATTTNTACAGTACCTTTTGTGAAGTTCCCATTTGTGGGGACTATCAAATTTGCTGGTAAGCAAATTTCAAAGTTCTAGTCTATTTTTGACATTACACATTATCTAATTTCATTTCAGTCTACTGCAAAGTCCCCCGATTCTGTGACGGTTGCTGCGTACCGACTAGAAACTGTCCACCGCACATGGTGAGACCGGTACAGGTGTTCTATCACCATTTGTTCGGCAAGCGCTTCAAACGCTTCTGCAACTGTCGACACAACCGCGCGTGTTGCATCCGTAAGTCATGATGTTCTCTTGTTTTCTCAACTCTGCGTGTTTAAAAGCTAATGTCGGCAACAATTTGTGCTCAGGAGCAAATACTTCTGAATGGATTTCAGTAAATTAACTGATACCCTATCAGTAATGTTTTGTGTTTTGTACGTTCATTACGTTGTTCATTTTGCAAGGATCGTAAGGCGCTGCTCCACTTGACAGTTTTCTCAGCGTAAGCCGTGAGGAAACAAACAGTGGTGAATTGTCCATTGTGAGCCAACTTCTGGAGCAGCGCCTTTAGGCCGAGTTTACATTGAAGTATACGAACACGCGCAGGCGAACAATGGCCTGACAAAGGGTTCATGATCATGAAACCTTTGTTCGCGCACGTGTCCGGAGACTGTATACTTCTATAGGGCCGTTTAGAAAACAGGCAAAAATCCAGATGCGATCCGATCGATTCCGATTGTAGTTCACAACTCTTGCATGTATCACGATTTCATTGTTTACATTCAATGTTTGTAAACATGGATGTTTACATTATGTTATTTTGGACTTTTGGGACATGCCGAGCCACCAAAATGAAAACTTTTGGAATCAACAGAATTTCTAGAGGGGCATGCCACCAACAAATTATAAGACAAAGAAAGCCTGGACATAAACAAACAAAATGTAAATAAACAATGAATTTTGTGGCCCGCGATACATTATCTTTAAAATAGAGCACCGTTTTGCTGGTCCCGAATCCAAATTCAGCCGCATTGAACCACATTGGACCACATACGACCAGATTCAAATTGCTCGTCAAAACGCAAATGAGACCGGAATACGGACTCATCCTACCTGCGTCCATGCGCATTGATGTGGTTTTTCTTCCTCCACTCACCGCACTCGCTGTGGAGAGTTCCACAAGGGTAATTTGAAGTCGGAATGTGGCCAGATTAACATGCGTGTGCGCTGCCCAAAAAATTTGAACACATCAGGTCCAGAATGTGGGTCGATCAGATCGAATCGAATCGAATCTGAATGTGGTTTTTTGGCTTCTCTTCTTAACGGCCCTCATGTAAACCTGGCTTGCCTGTGATTACGATTTTCCATTGTCTGAGTATACCCGAACAATGGATGAGCGTTATGGGCACTTGCGAAGAATCGGCCCAAGCGTTGTAATTCCATTTCACAAACATGTAGTTATACTCCACTAAACATTGGCATTGGTTGTTGTTGGGAAAATATAGAAGTATCACTAAAAGCATAAAGGAATCAACCATAAAGGTTCAACTTACAAAGTTAGCATTTTATAAATGTGGACAATATCCCTTTATACCTCAACAGATTTGCATTCTGACTTTTCCATATGATAGGCAAGACCCTTCTCCACGTTCACTGCAAATTTTGTTGAATTCGGACTGGTTGATCTTATGATACAAAAGGACTGAATTAATGAGAACCCCACGAACGATGTGAGCGCAGGGTCATCTGTGTACATTTGAATAGGCTGACGTACATTTGCACATGGAGCACTTATTGTGCTGAAAATAGCTCTGTTGTCCTCAGAAATGGAATTCAAAGCATCAAGTTGACAGGTTCATATACCTCTTCACCACAAAAAAGTTGAAGCGCCTGCCTATTACGTAAAGCCGAAATTCAGGCAGTGAGAGACATGAAGTGTATTCCTCAGTAAGTTCATCGTTCGCAGTTAAAGTTAAACCTTTATGGTTGATTCCTTTATGCTAAAAGGCGTCGCTAAACGACTCAACACTGACAGTTGAGCCGCCGCCGCCACCACCATAAAATAGGCGCTGATTGGCTGAAACACGTTGAGCATATCGAAAGGTGGCAATATCATCTACCAATACTCTTGTATACTCTCGGGGAGCACGGTGGCATAATGGTTAGGACTGTGGACTTGTGATCGGAAGGTTGTGGGTTCGATCCTCAGCCGTGCTACTCTGTAACTCTCAACTGGCCTGAAATGTCCATCGTGTACGCTATATTGTGGTTGCCCTTTGGTTTCTACAGAAAGGTTTCTGAATCATAGGCTGGGGTAATAATGTGTGAAGCGTAAATACGCTATGAAGCGCTATATAAGAATTCGCCATTGTTATTATTTATTTTGTAGTGAAACGACTTGATTGGCTAACTAGTTTGGTGCCAATTTTACAGGCACTAGTGACGCCTATTATTGGCCATCTCCTGAGAATTGTGTGAACGAAGCAGTTTGGGAGCCCGGCTAGTAGAGGGAGATGGGAGCTGGCACATTACGTCTACGAATTGTTATTCTTTGATGCAACATTAAGATTATCATCTCTAAATGAAATACAAAAACAAGGGGTTTAGACAAGACCAAAGTGATAAAATTATGTGTACCGATCGAGACATAACGGGCCGTATGCAAAAAGGGTGGTTAAGACTTAGACATGTGTAACTTCGTCAAATGCATGGTGGAAGTGTGTGCATGTAGTAAAGTTGCACAGGTCTATGCAATCTTGGAATTACCATTGTGTAGACGATTGTACGTTTTTTTTCTTTCAGGTCCAACTTGCCGATTAAAATGCAATGCACAATGCGTACCAAAACAAAAGTGCCTGTTCCCAGCTAGATTCTACAATAACAAAGGATTGCAGAAAGCCTGCCTATGTACTGGTGGTAGGATTTGTTGCATATGTAAGTACTTGAGAATGACGGCAGCCATTTCTCAATTCTGACATACCTCTTATCACTCTTGTCTGTTGCAATAATCTATTATAATTCAAACACTGTTTCCTTAAGCCTCTCTCACACGTGCAGCAGTTGGCCTGCGTTTAATCGCGATAGACAATCGCAGGTGTACTGTCGCAAATTAACGCAAACTATCGCAGACCTTACGATAATATTGCGGACAGTCGCCTATAATCTTGAATTTTTTGAAATGTTAAAAAAAATAAACCTTGTCGCATAGGCCTACTTATCGCAAAGCAACCGCAGATTTGTCGCAAAATATCGTTTATAATTGAACCCCAAATTATCGCAGTCGACTGAAGAGGCTGCAGACAGAAAACCCGTAAATTTTGGCCAGGGTTTAAAAATTACAAAACTGTCACAGGATTGCCGCAGCTATTTTCGCCGATCTTCGCAAACAACCGCAAAAGTGAACGCCAAAAAACGCTGATTATCGTTAAGTTTACGACAACTCTGCGATAATTGCGTAACGAAATAATTACAATCGCAGGCCAACTGTCGCACGTGTGAGAGCGGCTTTATACATATTAATCAAGGATAATTCATGCGTGCATGTAGGTTTGTTGAAGGCGGTGACAGACTGGTCCGTATACGATCCGTATACGACCCGATCCGTTGCTCCGCTTGAATCACTTTCTACTCATTTCCATTTGATGTGACAGACTGGTGTGTATCCGATCCGACACGGCACGTCAATCCGCCCCGAATCAATCGGGTGGGCGATTTTTACGGACTGCAGACACACAACGCTGACCTTTTATGGATATTATCCCTATAAAATTCTTTGAATTTGACGGCCCTTTTTGTTCCGAGTCGCGGACGAATCGCTTCCTTCTTCATAGGCGACAATGGCTAAAATGACCATGTGATGTAGACTTGTCGCACTAAGTCTGTCACGGCTCTCCGTTTTTTGCTGTGTCGGACACGTGCTGGACGGACACGTATCGCACACGGAACGGACCAGTCTGTCACCGCCTTAACGTCTTCAATGTAAAACCAATTCCAAATATTCCAGTCAAGGCCTAGCACCACCCACTGTTTATGATCTTTTTGAGGTTATTGTATCCTGGGCAATGATCACCAGGTCGTGACAACCTCAGTTCACCATGTGATATTCTGTGTTTGAGGACTACTGATGTAATGCGTATCACCGTCTCCTGCACCCCATTGTGTGTCATTGGTAATTAGCTGGTGGTGACATAAGATGTGCCATCAAGGTCACAACTGTGGTCACTTTCTTCAAATTTCTTGCATCAGGAACCCCGTTTTCCTACATGTATAAAAGGGAGAGGAGTTGTCCTTCCAACAGACTGCCGGGCCACGTCAACCCAAACAATAGGTCTTGAATGAGCAAGCAGAAGTTCATGACTTGGCTAGTGGAATATCCGGCCAATCAGAGAATAGCCGTGGTTACACTACATAAAATCCCCGGGTTTTTTGCAGTCACACCTATGAATTGCCGGGGGCTTCAAGAAACCCGTGTCTGAAAAACGTGGGTTTTTGAGACACGGCAATCTCGCCGTGCTTTTCGAAATCCCCGTGTGTTCGTTAGTTCTTCGCACGGCGACAGATGGCGCAGCCATTAAGTGACGTCGTTTTCGCGCCTCCGACAATGTGTGCCAATACAGAAATGACCGAAGAGTCAATGTTTGCAGCGCAACTGTCGCCGGGCTACTTAATTACAGTGTAGTAGTGTGACCTCTCGCCGGGATGTTCATATACACGGGTTTGACACAGGTTTGGAAAAACACGGGTATTTTTATGTAGTGTAACCACGGCTAGTATTGCATGTTCCCTTCTCACTGCACTTCGATAATACTTGGAGGCGGTCTTGAACCACGTTATGAACCGGTTTTACATCGAAGAGGTTAGAGTATTAATGGCATGGTATAACGATATTGAATCATGATATTGAAACAAAACTTTCTGAATGTCGTAACAGTCAAATGCAGGAAGTGTGGTGGACGTTGTTGGCCAAGAAAATGCCCAAGTCACCTGACACAATCCAGAAACAAGTACTGCAACTGTCCACGTGGCAAGGTGTGTTGTGTAGGTAAGTACATAAGTTGGTCAGATTAGACTGAGTCCAGGGCGTAGGCCCCTCAGTGAGTAGGTACCGGTACTAACTTCTGCATTTTTCGCCTGACTGACGTGACAAATTGCAGCGAGCTATAGCTACACCCTTCTTTCACATTTTCATTAAAGATAATGTATCACAGGTACATATTTTTGCGGACCACTAAAATCGTTGTTTATTTGCATTTTGTTTGTCCAGTCTTTCTTTGTCTTATGAGTAATTTGTTGGTGACATGCCCGTCTCAAACTTCTTTTGAAAGTGAAAATTGTTCAATTTGGTGGGTTGGCATGTCCCAAAAGTCCAAAATAACATAATGTAAACATCCATGTTTACAAACTTTGAACGAAAACAATGAAGTCATGATACATTATCTTTAATATATTTTCTATTCAGAATTCCAAGTAAGACACTGCGTTTGGAAAAACTGTGAGAGTCTAAGTGTGATAATTATTTTTGATGTGTTTTTATTTACAGCGCCAACGTGTAATACGAACAACTACTGTGGAAAAGGTTATGCCAGATGTGTACACTACAAACATAGATGTGCACATGAAGCAAATCATAAAACTTGCACATGCCCCGCTGGAAAGAAGTGTTGTAAATGTAAGTTCCTTCATTCCTTTAGAATTACAGTTGTGCTCATATTTATTCATACCCCATGAAAAATAATAGGAAAAATATTTAAAAAATAGACATCAGCTGAACTAGCACGTCTTAGTCTTCATTGAATGACTTTTAATTGGAATGTACAGAGATTTAAAAAATATGGCCAAAATATCAGAGATCCCATAGTTTCAAAATATCATGAAAAATTCAACTTTTTAAAATTTCAAATATTTGATTCCAAATCGAAATCATATAGGCCTAATTTTCAATCTCTGTACATTTAAACTAAAAGTCATTAAATGAGGCCCAAGACGTGCAAGTGCAACTGATAGGTATTTTCTAAATATTTTTCCTACACTTTTCCGTGGGGTATGAATAAATTTGAGCACAACTGTACTCTTTTGCTCCGTATTTTATTTTCTTTCAGAAGAAAATTTTACCATGAACATACGTATGTACATGTTCAATGAGCATTACTAATTTTCAAACTTACAGACACTCCGTCGATGAATTGACAATACTGCTATAGTTGACAATAAGGAGCACATATTTTAGTGACTACCTTTAGTTTGGTTCCCGAACCCACCGCCAGGGCTAAGAGGGTTCGGTACTGGCTTCTGAGCATTTCCTTTAATGGCGTTACTATTTTTAGAACTGGGGAATCCCATATCCAGTCGGGAGAACGGCCATTGTATCGAATAACAACGCTTCTCGCCAGCATTCAAGCTGCTTAGGCTTTAGATAGCTGGAGAACACATCACGTGAACAGTTTATCTGGGCAAGAGCCCTCTTTAAAAGTAAACTTCAAAATTAATTCAAATTCACATAAAAATATTCTTTGCTCAACTCCAACACGTTGATGTCGCATGTCTGCCATTTTGTCTACTGCTCACATGACAACGGCGTGGGTTGGAGCCCCTCTCGTGACGTCAGACACCAGAAATCTCGGTGTCAACGGAAAGCCAGTACCCATGGGTGCTTACTTGTACGTTTCCACCGTACACTCTACGGAAATCATTGCCAATTGTACGTTGTACGTTTGAAGGTCCGCATTATACGTTTTGGAGATTTTTGGTCGGTTGTGCGCAGAAACATCATGAAATACGTTTAAAAGTAATCGTTCTACGTTTGGAAGTACAGTAGGATTTGTACGGAATAAACATGACGAAGTGCATAAGTTGTTTTCGTCGTTCTCTACCTCCCACTGAGCCGCCAACTTCACATTATGATTGTACCCAAAAAATGTAGAAAATACCCCAAAATATCAGTCCATTCACATATTGTACCCAAAACATTGGCAAAATACACAAACTCAGTCAATTCACATACTGTACCCAAAAGTTTGGCAAAATACCCAAACTTTTGAAGAAAAATAACCAGAAGTTTTTTTGTGCGTAAGCAGCAGCACTGCGAACCCTCTTAGCTCTGGTGGTGGGTTTGGGAACCAACAACTATAGTTGCACTTCCACTACAAAAAAAGCCAGTATTTGTCCGTTCTTATTCTGCTTCCATTACAGAATTTCCGTGTTTAATAATTGAGTGCGGATCTATTAAGCTCGGATAGCATAGCCGATCATACTCCGAATCTAAATTAGATGCGGATCAACAATGGTGTTTCTTTAGTGGAATGGCAATAAGTCCGGATCTATTTGTAGTACTATGATTGGCTACAGGTGGCTTAAGATCGCTTGCGACATTGCGCATGCTCGAAAGCACGAGAACAATACGCGGTTCATTCCACGTATCGCCATCTGTAGCCGATCATATTAACCTCAAATCCAGTAGTGGAAGCGCAAGCCGTGAAATATCTGGTCTTATTTTAGATGCGGTACTATTAAGACCGGATCTAACAGCTGTAAGGGCAAGCAAAAAAAATTTTAGTTTATCGTCCGAGTGGTTCTTGAAAATAGGCCAGGGGACACTTTTTACCTAGCTGAGCGTAGCTCAGCTAGGTTATGTGGGCATACCTGAGACGTCTGTCTGTGTGTGTGTATGTGTGTANAAAATATCAGTCCATTCACATATTGTACCCAAAACATTGGCAAAATACACAAACTCAGTCAATTCACATACTGTACCCAAAAGTTTGGCAAAATACCCAAACTTTTGAAGAAAAATAACCAGAAGTTTTTTTGTGCGTAAGCAGCAGCACTGCGAACCCTCTTAGCTCTGGTGGTGGGTTTGGGAACCAACAACTATAGTTGCACTTCCACTACAAAAAAAGCCAGTATTTGTCCGTTCTTATTCTGCTTCCATTACAGAATTTCCGTGTTTAATAATTGAGTGCGGATCTATTAAGCTCGGATAGCATAGCCGATCATACTCCGAATCTAAATTAGATGCGGATCAACAATGGTGTTTCTCTAGTGGAATGGCAATAAGTCCGGATCTATTTGTAGTACTATGATTGGCTACAGGTGGCTTAAGATCGCTTGCGACATTGTGCATGCTCGAAACCACGAGAACAATACGCGGTTCATTCCACGTATCGCCATCTGTAGCCGATCATATTAACCTCAAATCCAGTAGTGGAAGCGCAAGCCGTGAAATATCCGGTCTTATTTTAGATGCGGTACTATTAAGACCGGATCTAACAGCTGTAAGGGCAAGCAAAAAAAATTTTAGTTTATCGTCCGAGTGGTTCTTGAAAATAGGCCAGGGGACACTTTTTATTTTTATTTTTTATTTTACTTTGGTACAAAGAAATTACAAAATCAGCTCCTCCTGAACATGTTATGTCACCAAAAAGGTTCACAGTTCACTTTACATTTTGTAAATGGTTATTGAAAACGCTGAAAATGCATGAAGAGCATGCTTTGGAAACTGTTGTTTACAGATCTACCGCTTGGCGGCGCTGTGATACGCAGTTCGGCGCGAAACTCACACTGATAAAAAATTAAAAGAAATTTTGCACGGCGCTGAAAATTGGCGTGGGCGGAGGACGATAAACTAAAGATTTTTTTGCTTGCCCTAATGGAAGCGCAGCTTATGACTACCTTCTACTCTGATCTGATCACTGTGGTACAAGGATAACATACATGTATCCTTTGCTTTATGTTTCAGTCTACTGCAATAGCAAACTGTGTAAAGGACACTGCCGCCGAGGATTTCATTGTGGCCGTAAATTAGTGAAAGTCTTCAGCAAGTACTGCGACTGTCCACCAGGACAAAGTTGCTGCGAACGTAAGGAAGCATAACAAGTTAAAAATTTGCCGGCCATAGGGCCATATGCTTGGGTTGGACTTGCACGGGTCTGACTTTCGCCTGAACTATAGCTCAAGTTAGACTTTCTCTTTGCTTGAAGCATTGAGAAAAGTCAGACTTTAATGAAAGTGTGGCTGAAGTCCGACCCTAGATTAGGCCAACGGCTCATAGGCCTACAGTAAGTCACTCTGAGAGGTCAAGTTGACAGATGCAAAATGAAGCGTAGGTTCGTTTCTCAGTATTACGAGAAAGGGGTAGTTTATCTGATCGGCTGCAGTTTGCTCATCCCCTCCCACTTTAAAGCACCTCTGTATACATTAGGCTTTCAATTTCATGGCGGCCGACGTAACCTTTGACCTTTAGGCAACCTCGTTTATTGGTTTACAGACGTGGTCAATCAACTACGTATACCATTGCACTGATTCATGGCAATATCGTGATCCTTTAACCCTTAGAGCGCCGTTACCGAGTATACTCGGTGTGACAATTCTCTTTTTTAGGACCGTTACCGAGTATACTCGGAAAAGGTCATAAAATTAAAAGGGGCTGGAAACTTAATACAGGGTTTGTCAAAATGGGCCAATTTTGGAAACTACTTGACCGATTTTCCTGAAACTTGCAAGGTTAATAGGGTTGACCATATCATTGGAAAATATGAAGAAACAAAAGCAACAGACTGACCCTGTCTTAAGTTTCCAGCCCCTTTCAAAACATATGCATTTTTAAAAAAATTTCAAAAAAAACCCCGGTCACAGGCGAAGGAAAAGTTGAAAAAACCCAGCGCTGTAAGGGTTAAGTTTAGTGCAAATAGCGATATACACACTACACTGGCTCTCTCAAAAAAATGGAACTTTTTGTTCATCTTCAGCTCCGACGTGTCGCAGGTGTCACAGAAATGCCGATTGCGTACGAGGGAGATGTCTCTTCCCGGCAAGAAAAGGATGTACATGCCCTTGTGGGACGAGATGTTGCAGATGTAAGTACTTTCTTCTCCCGGGTAGGCCACAAATAACAATCGTTTTTAATAATAATATTTTTCAGGAAAATGAAAAACGTTCGGTTATGTAAATGTAAATTAACCCTTTCAGCACGTGTGATACGGCAGCCGTATCATACAACACCATTGCTTTATACCTGTGATACGGCTCCCGTGGCATGGGGTCAACTGGAGTTTACTATTGGATTGTCAGTGCTGCCATCTCCAAACTGTTTCTAAACTAAACTTCTTGTGAAGCTCTCCTCATTAATATTCATGTCAAATTTGAAATTGGCCAATCAGATTTGTCTTGTAAAATTGGAGGCAAAAATGGCAGATTCAATTTCTGGCGCAATGGCGTCGACGTCCTATGAAAAGTTGCGAGAAGGAGTTAAATACAGATCATTTACTGATTTTGAAAGGGCTCTGCGTCAGTATAAAGATGAACATTTCTGTGTGTAGGTAAAAAAGAGGACTGTTGTTTGAAGCACCACCACACTGCTGACCACCAAACTGAGCGGTTGGCACCATTATGCATATTAATGAGGAGGCGTGTCTTTATTGCCAGCTCGACGAACAATGCTGAATTTGAAACCTGCTTGTCAAGCTAGCTCAATAAATAACACTGAATCCACGTACTGCAATCGAGAGGCTTGACAAGTAAGACCGAAAGTAATGCTTATTCATCGAGCGGCTCGATAAATAAACCCAGTCATGTAAAAAATAACGATTACATTGGTGTTACCGTTAGTGGGATATGGCAAGCCAACGTTGCAATATTCAATAAACGATATATTTATTTTCAATGTAAAATATTTGTATGTGACAATGACATTTTTAGCTCACCCGTTAGCT
Organism: Notospermus geniculatus; assembly: GCA_002633025.1. Taxonomy (NCBI): domain Eukaryota; kingdom Metazoa; phylum Nemertea; class Pilidiophora; order Heteronemertea; family Lineidae; genus Notospermus; species Notospermus geniculatus. Next base: position 163,952 of record NMRB01000755.1, on the reverse strand, counting down.
TTTGTCGTCCTGCGGTGTCCGTTGTCCGTTAGCAGGGCACATTTTGTAACCGCTGGAGCTATTGATCTGAAACTTGATACATACACATACTGTATCCGATGTGTTTAGTGGCCGCGGCCGGGAAGATCGTCGTGCCTTGATTTTCTAATTATACACGTTCCCGGCCACCAAGTAGAGTGCATAGGCGTAACAAAATTAATGTCCTTGGAGCCTAACTTTACATAACCACATTGGTCAGACGTCCCATGTCGTTTTTCCCATAAATGAAACGCGATCCCCATCCCGAGGTAGTTGTCGAACATGATCCCTGTAGGATTGCATATCGTTCACTACTACAGGCCCTTTTGTTAGATTGTATTTTATAACTTGCTGGGAACGTGTGTTATTAGAAAATCTGGGCACGACGATCTTCCCGGCCGCGGCCACTAAACACATCGGATACAGTATACCCCTAGGTCAGATGCTCAAACATGATATGATGTACCTCCCTCTGGATGACCTTGACGTGCACATCAGATTTCAGCCTGGTTTGACTTCCAGGTTAGCAGGGCACGTTTCGTAACCGCTGGGGCTATTGATCTGAAACTTGGTACATATATATACCCCTAGGTCAGATGACATATGACACCAAGTTTCGGTCCGATTTGATTCTTGGCTTGGCTACCAGATGGCCAAAACCAAAAACACAAAAAGTGCAATAACTCCTGAATTAATGACTGGATCATCTCCAAAGTTTTATCATAGGTGTATCTAATTAGGATACATAACAGGTTTTGATTAGCTCACCTGGGGTGAGCTCTTGTCGTGGGTCAGCGTCCGTAGGCTTGCTAAGCGTTTGGCTTGCCATAGTGGGACAACCTCTAAAACTTTCAAATATAAGATTGTTTCCTTTATGTTCAGTTTTCTGCGGAACTTCAAAATGCCCCCGAGCTCGGTGCAAGAGAAGTTGCAAGGGACTTGTGCATGCTGGAGGCAAGTTCTGTAATTGTCGACCAGGCTTCCATTGCTGTAGACGTAAGTATCTTCATGAACTCATGAGAATTTACGCTCAGTGGGTTATTGTCGTCCAAAAATGTCACCCAGTAAATCTGAGCGGCATGAACGTTCACCTGAAACTTTCGACATGGGTGACCTGAAATTCACCCACAATCAACCTAGTGACCTGAAACTTCTCCCAGAATCAACCTTGCTGACCTGAAACCCTCCACTTCTCCCAGGATCAACATCCTGGTGAGCTAAAACTTCTCAGGTGACCAACCTGGGTGACCTGAAACCTGCTACTTCAGCCACGATCAACCTGGTGACCTGAAACTTCTCCCAGGATCAACCTGGCTGACCTGAAATCTTCCACTTCTCCCAGGATTCAAATATGGCTTGTATGGGATTCTGATATGGCTTATTCTTTCCACCACTGTGCTAAAAACCAAGCGGGCACAGTGCCATTGGCACTATTTTTAGCTCACCCGTTAGCTTTTGTCGTCCTGCGCTGTCCGTCGTCCGTTAGCAGGGCACATTTCGTAACCGCTGGAGCTATTGATCTGAAACTTGGTACATACACATATACCCCTAGGTCAGATGCTCAAACATGATATGATGTACCTCCCTCTAGATGACCTTTACGTGCACATCAAATTTCAGCCTGGTTTGACTTCCAGGTTAGCAGGGCACGTTTCGTAACCGCTGGGGCTATTGATCTGAAACTTGGTACATATATACCCCTAGGTTAGATGACCTATGACACCAAGTTTCGGTCCGATTTGATTCTTGGCTTGGCTACCAGATGGCCAAAACCAAAAACACAAAAAGTGCAATAACTCCTGAACTAATGGATCATCTCCAAATTTTTATCATAGGTGTATCTAATTAGGATACATAACATACATTAGAGGTTTTTGATAAGCTCACCTGGGGTGAGCTCTTGTCGTGGGTCAGCGTCCGTAGGCTTGCTAAACGTTTGGCTTGCCATAGTGGGACAACCTCTAAAACTTTCAAATATAAGATTGTTTCCTTTATGTTCAGTTTTCTGCGGAACTTCAAAATGCCCCCGAGCTCAGTGCAAGAGAAGTTGCAAGGGACTTGTGCATGCCGGAGGCAAGTTCTGTAATTGTCGACCAGGCTTCCATTGCTGTAGACGTAAGTATCTTCGTGAACTCATGAGAATTTACGCTCAGTGGGTTATTGTCGTCCAAAAAAGTCACCCAGTAAATCTGAGCGGCATGAACGTTCACCTGAAACTTTCGACATGGGTGACCTGAAATTCACCCACAATCAACCTAGTGACCTGAAACTTCTCCCAGAATCAACCTTGCTGACCTGAAACCCTCCACTTCTCCCAGGATCAACATCCTGGTGAGCTAAAACTTCTCACGTGACCAACCTGGGTGACCTGAAACCTGCTACTTCAGCCACGATCAACCTGGTGACCTGAAACTTCTCCCAGGATCAACCTGGCTGACCTGAAATCTTCCACTTCTCCCAGGATCAACCTGGTGCCCTGAAACTTCTCTAAGGATCAACCTGGGTGACCTGAAACTTCTCCCAGGATCAACCTGGGTGACCTCCAACTTNAAACGTCGCTACTTGCAGGGAGCTGGGGTGTTCTATTGGCTTGGACTACTGTCACACTGAAATAGTTCTCAAAACATCCTGCCCTGTGCTAAAAAATCGTAAAACGGGCTAGAACGTGTAACGTTGGCCAAATAATGCCTCTTGAAGTTCTGGAGCACCCTTCCCGTCCTAGCCCGTCAATGAAGTTCGTACAAAGACTGTAAAAAGTTGCCACTCCGTTCTCACACATTTTGAGCCCATTCGACAACATTTTCAAGAACGTTGAGAACTCGCTCAGTGTGATGGGGCATAAATGCCGTCATCTCCAGGTGCGAATCGCACTCTCGACGAGAGACTCTCGGCAGGGTTCTTTAAAGCCGCACAGTATAGACAGATGGGTTATAATCGGCGAGCATAGTCTCGGTACACTCCTCTCGCAGTGTTTTGTTTCGCTCCGTACCTACGCTTCACAAACCACTGCTTCGAATGGCCGGTATTCTGCCGATTTACCGCCAGATGGCACCACTACTGTCCAACCAATCAGCGCCCGCCATCAGGCTGCAACTGAGCAAAATCCTAAAACACTTTCTCCAGCGCGGCAGCGGGAACAATAGTGGTGCCATCTGGCGGTAAATCGGCAGAATACCGGCCATTCGAAGCAGTGGTTTGTGAAGTGTAGGTAGGTACGGAGCGAAACAATTAACACTGCGAGAGGAGTGTAAGTCTCGGTCACCCAGCCGCTGTTTGGAATATGGGAATCCTTATTGCAGTACTGTGGAACGAAACAGCCGGCTGCGCAAGACTACACGCAGCATTGGGGATTCCCCAAGGGGATTCCCCAAACCTCGATACAGGATAATGCTATAATGTGTGGTTGTATGGTTCTATACATTACTACGCACGCCTGTAAACGAGGTTGCACTAAATTTCAGCCAAACTGAAAGTGATTAGCTGTGCATACTATGCGGCTTTTAAATGAGCTAAAGCTTGACATTCCTTGAACCTAAAACTACGTGTATGCTTTGATTTCCAGTCAAGTGCCGTGCCCCAGGATGTCACGGACGTTGTCGCAAAGGACATCTCTGCCCAAAATGCATGATGGCAATTGACAGAATACCTGGAGCTAAATGTTTCTGTCCAAAAGGATACAGATGCTGCAAAGGTAATTTCAAACATTTCTCAAAGAGTTTGATATTCTAGATGCGTTGCCTGTCGACCACTGCTTCTGCACTACAGTTCATTCCAAATCCCAGTGGCGCGAGATTTTCAGCCGATATCTCCGCAACGGCTGGGTCAAACTGAACATACCATACATCAATTCACTTGTCTTTCTTGCCGGTATCTTTCTGCTATCTTCATTTTTCGCATAAAGCCTGCATAACGGATCCCTTTCTCAAAACCCATTTCATTTCGCTATGCTGTTCAGTGCAGTTTACACGTGCACGATGCATTGCGTCATTTCAAAATGGCCGCCATTTCGGCCGTAAACACGAACTGTGATTTGTGAAAGAACTTTTTTCTGTCACGTTTTTCGGGAAAATGACAGTGATGATGGCTGTACCGCCAAGAAAGACAAGTCGATTGATGTATGTTTCATCGGCCCAGCCGTTGCGGAGCTATCGTTGATAAACCTCGCGCCAATCGGAACTGGAATGGAGAGTAGTAGGAATTCGTACAATCACTGTGTAAAGCAAGGTTCATTGGCGCACGGATCCGGTCCATTTTCAGTCCGTTTGCCCCTAGTTTTCCGGATACGACAACGCAAAAGTCCATTTGATCAATTTTTTACGGACCTGAATTGGACCAAATCCGTGTGCCAATGAACCTTGCTTAAGAGAGTAGGTTGAAAAGAGTTAGTGCGTAGAGACTTTTGATTTTTGGTTTGTTTATTACTGTGTGCACTCATTGTCGCTGTAATAGTTAATTTCTTGCTTGGGGTAAAAACATTAGCCGTGGTTACACTACATAGAAATCCCCGGGTTTTTTGACACCCGGGTCTAGTTCTAGCCCGGCTCTGAAAAATCCCTCCTGAGGCCCGGTGCCCATCAACACTACTCAAATTTTGCGACGGGGACCTAAATTAAGCCCTCCAAAACCCGCTCGAGCTCTGAGAGGATTATTACACTGCGTTTTTAACAGGCGTGGACAGAAAAAAACCGGGTTCGACACAGGTTTTTTATGTACATGTAGTGTAACAAGGGCTATTGACAGACCAGAAATGTCATCAGTTAGTTTTAGATAATCATGATCAGGTGGTAGGCCAATGGGTTTACTTTGTTGTAAATAAGGGTTTTTATTTAAATGTCTATTGTTCAGAGAAGATACCACAAGATGTCCTTGGTATTTTCGAGTTTAACTTAGGGGGCAAAAATCAACATATCACTTTGAGGCGGGGTTTTATTTCATCAACTTGACACTTAGGCCTAAGATATAAAACTACCTGTTAGGGAAATCACGGCAGAGAAGGAAAGAGGGTTGAGACGAGTCGACTGGTCTCTGTAATAAAGATACATGTATACATGCTGATATTTATACGGTGTCATCCCATTTTGCCTACTCCTATTTTGCCTAAACTCATTTCGCCTAAACCTATTTCGCCTAAACCCATACCGCCTAAACCCATACCGCCTGAACCCATATCGCCTACAAGTGGGTGTAGGTGAAATGGGTTGTACGTGAAGTGGGAATTAGGCAAAGTGGGAATTAGGCGATGTCGGTAGGCGATATGGGTTTAGGCAAAATGGGCCATAACCATGTACACACGACAACAAAAGACAACGCAGAGGACGTGCTTTCAACTACCTTTGCAGTTCTTACATGTACATGTACATGTATTGATGTTCACCGGTGTTGCACCCAATGAGATTTCGACAAATGCTGGGTGTCTACTGTTGTTATTCACATCAGTCCAAGTTTTCTCACACCCTATGATGCAAATTGAAAAATATCTGAAGAAATGTTGTTCCTATACATCCTCCCACAGCAGGGCTTTGGTCTCGTTCCTCTTCATACACTCCACACAAAGCCCTGCTGAAATTGGGCCTCCCAGGCAAGCAGAGGCGGTCAGAAAACCATTGCCCAATCAGAATGCAGCATTTCCAGGGTGTCAATATTAAAATAATTATGACTCATAATAACAATCAAAAATAAGAAGAATCTTTCCTATACACAGGAAGAACCTTTGTGATAAAATTCAGTCAATTTTGGAAAGATGTAAGTGATTTGTAAAGGATAAAACTTTAATTTGAAGGGTGCAATGACTAGACAAACTAATCATAAATCTGGATATCATCATAAAGGAATCAACCATAAAGGTTTAACTGCGAACGATGAACTGGGGGATACACTTCATGTGTTGCCACCAGATGTCTCTCACTGCCTGAATTTTGGCTGTACGTAATAGGCACAGCTTCAACTTTTTTTTGTGGTGAAGGGGTACATGAACCTGTCAACTTGATGCTTTGAATTCCATTTCTGAGGATAACAGAGCGATTTTCAGGACAATTTGTGCTCCATGTGCAAATGTACGTCAGCCTATTCAAATGTACACAGATGACCCTGCGCTCACATCGTTCGTGGGGTTCTCATTAATTCAGTCCTTTTGTATCAAAAGATCAAGTATTCGGAATTCAACAGAATTTGCAGTGAACGTGCAGAAGGGTCTTGCCTATCATTATGGAATAGTCAAAATGCAAATCTGTTGAGGTTTAACCCTTACGGCTTAGAGCGCCAGGTTTTTTCCACTCTTCCTTCCCCCGTGACCGGGTTTTTTTTCGAAAAAAAAAATTTTCCGAAAAAAGAAAAAAAATTGCCAAAAATGCATGTGTTTTGAAATTTTAATTTAATGACCTATACCGAGTATACTCAGTAATGGTCCTTAAAAAGAGAATTGTTGCTCCGAGTATACTCGGTAACGGCGCTCTAAGGGTTAAAGGGATATTGTCCACATTTATAAAGTGCTAAACTTGTAAGTTGAACCTTTATGGTTGATTCCTTTATGATATCATGGATGATGTTAGGAGAAGAGTGTATTGTGACTACTCTTACCTGTATTGTTCATCATTATACCATTACAGGACCGACCTGTGGATACAAATGTGGCCACAAATATGCAAGATGCGTTTACTACCGTCACCCATGCCGCGATCCAGTCCTGTCAAAATCCTGCACTTGCCCAAGATATTTCAGATGCTGCAACTGTAAGTCAAACACTAAATTAGGCGCATTTCTATGGAGTAGAAG
>NMRB01000755.1:138156-149794 GCA_002633025.1 Notospermus geniculatus | reverse complement strand
AAAATTCCTTTGCATTGCATTAGTACTGGGATGTATCTACAAAACGGCTGACTCAAAACTACAATAATAGGTGTCGCTGCTGAAATATTAATACGTTTACGTTTTTAACCATAAGTTCCGAATGAGTTAACATATTGACCTAATTCCTGTACATTCATCATGTACACATGTCTGTGCATCCGTACATTTATGCAGTTTGCCGCATTAACCCCTTCCTCCATTTTGTCAGTGAAATAGAATGCTTGGATTCCTGCTCAGACCGTCTCTCGTTTAAATTTTGCATACTACGTCATGACGTCGTCAGATTATGCAAATTGGGTCAAAAAAGTCGGTCACGTGACCTTGTTAGGGTTATCTCCGCTAGGGTTAGAATGGTGCCACTAAGTGCAGGAAGGAAGTGAAGTCAGGAAGGCCGAGGAATCCCGACACAGTCAGTCACTGTGTCGGGATACAGTCAGTCACTGTGTCGGGATAACTGCGATAGGTGACGCTGTGAGGAGTTTCTACTACAATGCCCATCCTGTTTAAACTAGGCCCCCAATCACACAGTACTTCGAAACGACTTCATTGCTGGCCTTGGCCAGCTCTTGTTTTTCAATGTGTGCTGAAAACTAGGCCTTGATTCTCTGAACCTATCAGGCAAGCATTTTGGTGACCTTCACGAGGCTATGAAACCTCTGTTTTCATTCTCCTAACATTTTGAAAATATCGTAAAATTCAATACAGTGGGGCTTTAACTGGAGAGAGCAGTAAATAACAATAAACGTAATCAGTATAGAGGATACTTCAGAAATGTGCTGCAGCTCATAAAGCTATTTTTTTCTTCAGTGCCTAAGTGCAGACCTTTATGTGGAAGATATGCCAGCTGTGTCAGCAAAAGTTATAACTGTCCAAATAAAGTCGGAAAGAGATGCACATGCCCGAGCTGGCAAAGGTGCTGTCGATGTGAGTAGTCTGTTTTAGCAGTTGCCCAAATGCACCAACGGAGTTAAAGCGAATGGCTCGCAGGGTTCGTTGTGGCGCCATGACAGTTGGTCATCGATATCAAGCAGCGTTTTGAGAAAAAGGCAAAAGAAGGATTTTAGTTTAATGGGAAATGCATTAGACAGCCAAACTTCGGAGGCGCATTACTGCAAAATCTGACGCTTCAAAATCAATGGGATTAGTACAAAATGTACATCTTGACTACTGAATTTGAAAACGTCGTTAACCCATCTTAACAAATTTTTACTGTAACCTCATCCCCAGTGTTTACATTCGCATATTTGCACAGGTGTTGCATATGGCTGGGGCAAGGCTTTGCCTGGAGGCTAGATTCACTCTCTATGGAATGTACCACCAAAAATGTAAACAAACCCCGCGAGCCATTCGCTTTAACCCCAACTCTATTGTACTTCCATTGTCCCTGTTGGACTAAGCTGAAGCTAGGGTTAATTTGCTTGGTGCATATGGCCCAGTGGCCCACATTGCACCAATGGAGATGACTTGGTCTTAACCCACACATCTTCTATTGTATTGATCCATTGTCTCTGTTGCAGTTAAGCTGAAGTTAGGGTTAATCTGCGTTGGTGCATACCAGGATAGGGGCCAGTAGGCCTCTTCTGAACAATGCTGCTGTGGTCTGGAAAAACCTAGTAAATCACATTTTGATCAAAGTCGAGTTAGGACCTCACCTCTGTGAGGTGAGCTTCTCTCATGGTGTGTCGTCCGTCGTCGTTAACAGGGGTGGCACGTTTCTAAACCACTTGGGTTACAAACTTGAAATTTGGTGTACAGGTACCCTATGGTAAAAACTATCTCTGGACCGAAACTTAGCGCTGCTGCTTGTACACTCTGGCCTGTAGGGGGCGCTTTGTGAAAACCTTCTTTCGGCCGTATCTCCTGAACGCTGTTAGCTAGAACCACGAAACTCTATATTTTCATCTGCGAATTGTATTGGCTACCAATCGAGAGCAAGAAATCCAGCGTGCGAATGAGGAATGCCCATGATGGATCACTCCTTGTCAGAGGACGTACGATCCAATCCCTGCCCCAAATCATGTGTCCAAAAATTGAGTCATAGAAAAAAAACACTCTGGTCCTATAGGTTATTATGTGCACATAGTAGGGAGTACCGGTATATAGATTCATACATGTACATGTACATGAAAGTAAGTCCTACCTATTCTACACTTGTTTTCCTGCCTACACAAAGCATTTATAATTATGAACCTTTTTTCATTCTCTAGTTTACTGTGGGACAAGGGGATGCTATGGCCTTTGCAAACCAGGACGAACATGTCCTAAAGACCTTGTAGCTCATCGAAACAAGCGCTGCAATTGTCGTCCAGGATTTGTCTGCTGCAAATGTGAGTAACTTTTACACCAAAATCACAGTTGTAACGTCACAGACGTCTGGCATTGCCGGGGCATGTAAACAGGGGCTCAACATCTCCTGTTCACGACGGTCAGCATTGCTGACCACACACAGCAGGTTATTGATATCTTGGAATCGAAGTCCTGACACTGGCACTTTTGATATGATAATGTTGGAGGACCTACACCCCATTCAAGTTATCAGGGTGTCTACATAAAGTCTTAAAAAGTCTTAAAGCCCCACTGTATTGAATCTGAAAAACGCAAATAGTCGCCGCGATTCTTGACGACGTCACGACATCAGCGTAGTGTAAAAATGTACTGCGCTCTATCTCAATGCATTAGAGCTCCCCTACGCAGTTTTTTCACTCTCTGTTGAAACCTAGGCCTTGGTTATTAAAAGTAAGTATCAGGCAAGCATTTTGGAGACCTTCACGAGGCCCTGAGACCTCAACCTCCACTCTCCTAACATTTTGAAAATACCGTAAAATTCAATACTGTGGGGCTTTAAATTTGGAACTTCCATTTTCAAGGTCTTAAAAAGTCTTAAATTTCACAATTTTTAGCTCACCCGTGAGCTTTTGTCGTCAGTCAGCGTCCGTCGTCCGTCGTCGTTAGCCGTCCGTCGTCTGTCGTCCGTCGTCCGTCGTCGTTGTCCGTTAGCAGGGCACGTTTCGTAACTGCTGGAGCTATTGATCTGAAACTTGGTACATATATACCCCTAGGTCAGATGACCTACGACACCAAGTTTTGGTCCGATTCGATTCTTGGCTTGGCCACCAGGTGGCGTAAACCAAAAACACAAAAAGTGCAATAACTCCTTAACTAATGACTGGATCATCTCCAAATTTTTATCATAGGTGTATCTAATTAGGATACATAACATATATAACGGGTTTTTGATTTGACCTACTTTTCAAGGTCACGGAGGTCAAAGTTCGACAAAAGTAACGAACCTGCCACAGTTCTTAATTATTTCACCGAGAGTCTTCATATCTTGCATAAACGTGTATTAGAGGGGTACCTTCAAAAATACCGAGTTTCGGCCCGATCGGACATCCAATATGGCCGCCAGGTGGCGTAACCTGAAAATCATCCAAGTGCTAAAACTCAGGAACAGCTTGACCCATAGTGCTCAAACTTGATATTTACCTTCCTCTTGATGACCTTTACAAGCATGTCAAATTTCGGCCTGATTAAACTTCCAATATGGCCGCCAGGTGGCGTAAACCGAAAATCATCAAATGTGCTATAACTCAGGAACGACTTGACCCAGAGCGCTCAAATGTGCTATGTGGCTCCCTCTAGATGACCTTTATGTGCATGTGAAGTTTTGGCCCGATCGGACATCCAATATGGCCACCAGGTGGCATAACCCCAAAATCATTGAAGTCCTGCAACTTGGGGATGACTTGACCCAGATTGCTCATAACTGACATGTACATGTACCTCTCTCTGTTATTACACTACGGGTGAGCACATGGTCCATGGACCATTTCATTGTAAGAAGGTCTTAATTTTGCCCTGTTTCTCTGTTGATGGCACTAAAATTGGTTTATTTTGTCGGCTGTTCTGTTCTCGGAATTTGGCTCTGAAATGCCGGAAAGTCACATCTCCATGATTCTAAAATGCAAATTTTTCTGGGGGAGGGCCCCCGGACCCCCTAGGCACCTGCCTTCGGTGGCCACATTATCCCTACTATATTTTTCCTGTCAGAAACACTGCCAGGGATCTGTAAGGGGCCTTCATTTAAAGAAAATAGGTCTTAAATTTTGACGATACGTGGTCTTAACAAGTCTTAAAAAGGTCTTAAATTTGGTGCTCCACAGGCTGTAGACTCCCTGAGTTATTCATTCACTTTGTGCGATGGTTCAGCGAGTGATGAATTTGATTCTGGACATTCCAGGTCTTCTTGCAGTTGCTGCAAATGATTTATGAATTTTTTCCAGGTCCGAGCTGCCAAAAATGTTCAAGATGGGCAAGGTGTGTGAAGAATTCATATCCATGTCCGAATCCGATGAGCACGAGATGTACTTGCCCAGCAGGCCTCAAATGTTGTAATTGTAAGTGCTCATATAAAAAACGATACGTCAACTTGTTTCAGTCACTTTTGCCAATACGAGGAACAGCCCACTTGATAACGAAGTCCATACTCTAGAACTTCCATTAGATAAACAGGGTCTTAGGAAATATGTTGCAGAAATACACCTTCCCACATTGACTCATTTTACATAATCTTACATCATCTGGTTGATCTGAGCCACTGACCTAATGGGGTACCGGCAATACAAAAGGCGGCGCTGATCATCAACCAGGTTAAAATACAAGTGCACATGCTTTGCGATTGTTGAACGTCATCAGGTGTCGTGCGTCATTCTGAGGTTACAAAAAACTGCGTCACCCACAACCCATGACGTCGATCATTGGCCTGTCATTTACGCTAAAATGGTCAACTTCATCAATTAAATTCATCATATTCCCGCAGAAATTTTTGCTCAAAAGCAAAAGTTTATCCCCACGAAACCCCACTGTGTTTACCATGTTTACTTGCACTGATGAGTGAGAATGTTCTTTCTTTTTTTCAGTCTTCTGCCGCCGATGTAAAGGAGGAATATGCTACCGAAAGTTCTGTCCTGGTCGCAGGGTACCAATGTTGAACAAGCGTTGCAACTGTCAACCACCCAGTGTCTGTTGTCAATGTAATTATTACCATAGAGAGTTTAAAGCCGCACTGTATTGAATTTGAAAAACACAAATCATCGCCGCGATTCTCGAAGTCAGTGCACAACGTCACGATGTCAGCATAGTGTAAAATGTACTACGCTCTATCTGAAAACAGTTTTTTTCAATGTGTGCTGAAAACTAGGCCTTGATTCTCAGAAGTACATATCAGGCAAGCATTTTGGGGACCTTCACAAGCTATGAGACCTTATGTGCACTCTCCTAACATTTTGAAAATATCGTAAAATTCAATACAGTGGGGCTTTAATGTGATTATCAGAATGAATTTTTCGGAAATCGAATAATTTTCCTCTGAATGATCATTTGAAAGTTTAGACATGTCTCACATGAAAGTGATTTATGGGACAACCTCAGCTGTACATTTTTTCTACAGGAAAAAATGAGATAAAGACGCTGTCATTATCGCCATCCTACCTCTTTTTTTTTAAGGAAAAAAGCAAAGAAGTTGCAGGAATTTTCATCTGCGACAAGATGGTGTAATTTTAATGTCAGGCGACCAAAAAAATAGGGTTTATTTCACGCCAGAAGTTAATGGAAATGACTGGAAATCACGTTCAAAAAAGAAATCGCAGCGCCATGTCGTGACGTTAGTTCGTCCGGTTTCTCATTGTAAACACTAGCATGGTACCCTTGGCGAGCACATTCAGAGGATGTGGCAAGAGGATGGCATTTTGCTGGGCGTCTCTGTGTGTGGGAATATGTTTAGAGGGGGCCAACTCCTCGGACAATAATCTAGGCCTATGGGAAGCAGATGGCAGCAGTTTTTATGTGTTGAAGTTCCTATTTTCTGATCACCCTGCCTGGTTGAAGACAATGCATTATACCTGGTTCCGTCGGCCACCGTGTAGATGGTGTTGCGTACGCAGCGCCATCTGCACGGTGTCCAGCTGAACCAGGCTAGTGGGCATTGCAAATCATTGGAAGTTTCTTCGTGCATTATATTCGCTTAAGGGTAAAAAAAATGTAATGCCACCCACTTAAGGGCCACCCCCATGTCATTCTCAACACTTTCTGTGAAAATGGTGCCATTTCGATCAGAAACCACGGAGGAGTTCGTGTTCGAAGTTAATGTGCCACCGTCAATTATAATATAGATTACGGTGTGTCACCTATTGTCAACTTCTGGTACTAACACATCAGATAAAATCGAATTAAATCTCGCCTTTCACAACTTTTTGTTTGTTTTTGAGCGTAAAATCATAAATATATTTCAGTTACAAGAATATTTTTCAAGATAGATATAAAAATAGATAACATTAATGTTTTGGTATACACGGTACTGCCACCTGTCCAAGGAAAAATAACTATTATAATCAACCATTTAAATAAACAAACCGTAATGTTTACAATTCGAACTACAGCACCGTTGAGACAATATAGGGCTATTTTTATGTACTGGTAACGTAGGAGGAAACCTACGCTGTCAGAGAGTCTCCCTCTCTATCACGTGAATACAGGCGTGACAGGAATCGAAATCAGAACCTCAGAGGTGACAGGCGCCGATTTTCCATTGCACCACTCTTGACAGCCCAGATTCAATAATATTCTTTCTGCCACTTCAGGGGAAACTTGTAAGAGATGTGGAATGTATGCTGGGTGTGTGACAGACAAATTGTGCCTGTATCCAGTAGACCCCAAGGCTGACTGTCGGTGCGCCAGAGGAAGAAGATGTTGCTACTGTAAGTGCTTCGTTGATCTACATGTAGTATACAGTACAGGTCACAATTGACATCCCTTAATTCGCGTAAGTCACTCGTAACTTACGCAATAACTCACAAGCTATGTTACGCGTAACTTACGAGGTGAGTTACACGGTGAGTTACGCAAATTTCGCTAGCTACGCAGTGATTTACGAGGCGAGTTACGCGATTTTGGCGAATTACGCAGTGAGTTACGTAAAACCAAAGCCGTGAGTTACGCGTAACTTACGAGTACCGTAACTTACGCGAAGCCATAGGGATGTCAATTGTGACCTGTACTGTAATATTATTGTTCTTGGCAAAGGGTTGCAATTTTCTCTTGGAATACCTTCCTCGCGAAGATACCTTGATGTTCTTGCTCTTGAGCATATCATACACGATGGGCGCCAACGGTGACTCCTTGCAAAAATATGGCCGACTCTACATTTCGATGTCTATATCTATAGTTAACGCCCAAAAAATATTTGTCTGTTTCTTGTCCAGCAACTCAGCAAAAATTGATGCGGGCATGCAAATTTTTTAAAAATTTTCAAATAATTTTTTCCGTTTTCTTCATGGATGGGGGAAATACTCCCAGCAAACTATCTCTCTACATGTTTAAAGCACAGATTTCATGAAAAATAAAGATGATTTCAAGTGATGAAGCATTTCTGCCTGGTAGGTCGTGTAACACCAACCTGATTGAGACAATGGATGACATTGCTGAGAGTTTGGATGAGGCAGTCCCCATGGACATGATTTTCATAGATCTTCGTAAGGCATTTGACACCGTACCTCACAAGCGGCTTCTCGTCACAAGCGGCTTCTCGTCAAACTTAGATCACTTGGGATCGCTGATAACATCATACGGTGGATCGAAAGCTTCCTTCAGGGCAGAACATTGAAAGTTATTGTGAATGGGACAGAATCGGAAAGGATTGATGTGAGAAGTGGCATACCCCAAGGTAGCGTCCTCGGGCCTATTCTTTTTGTCTTGTACATCAACGATCTCCCTGGGCTTTTTGCTTCGCCTTGCAAGCTTCTAGCGGATGACCTGAAGATCAACAGGCAAATCAAGGATGAGCGCGACAATGTTACTCTGCAACATGATCTTCTGAAGCTCTCCCGATGGTGTGAAACATGGTTACTGAAGCCAAACCCCACGAAGTGCAAAGTGATACCCTTTGGGAACAGCAACACCCACCATGGCTATAGTATTGAGTTTGATGGGGTTTCAACTCCTCTGTCAGTTGTGAGAAAGACCTCGGAGTTGTTGTTGACAGTAAGCTGTCATTCAATGAGCATGTCAACCAGATCTCGAGTAAAGGTAATAGGTTACTATGGACCATTAAGAAGAACATTGCCTCGAGGGACATGTATGTTATTAAGGGGGCGGTAGTGGAAACCTACAGCGCCGTTTTAGTGCGGCGGTCGAAGGTTGAACCGTCTTATTTATGAATAACCATGTATTGTTAATAAAATTAGGCGTCAAGGACAAGCTGATCATGGTTCGTTGCCAAAACCTACACTCTTTCAAAAATATTGTCCAGCACAATGCTTTTGTACACCCAGTGCGTATGTTACTTTAATAGCCCGCGTATTTCGAAAAGCTTAGGCGTGTTTAGGCCAAAATATGAAAATTTTGGGAAGACTTTTCTCGTCCATCAGGCATCGCACTTCAGTGGTTTCTTTTCATTTGGCAGCAGTATATTTGTGCGCAGGGCGCGACGTTGAGATTTTTTCACTATTCAACAGGATTCGGGAGATATTCAAAAAGTTCATTTTTGACCAATTTTTGGCACAAATTACATAATTATCATTACTAAGAATTAGAATTTGCAAATTATCTCAACGTCGGCACCTGCACATATGTATTCCCCAACATTTTGTGGTAAAACGCCAGGTCCCAGTCGCCTTGTTGCCGAGAAATCTATGACGAAAAAGTCAAATGGGGGGTCTCATTGTTTGCTTAATTAGCTGATTAATGAAAGATGAAAGCACATCGTTTACAATTCAGATGTGTAGAACAAGAGTAGCAATTTCATAGAAATACATGAAATCGATGCTACCTTTTTGCTTGAAGAAAATATGAATTGTTTTCAGTCGCCATTTGCAGTGCGCTTCCTTATGGCTACCGCCCCCTTAAGAAACTATACACAGCCTTGGTCCGCCCTCATCTTGAGTATTGCAACTCTGCACTCATTCTTAAGAACAAAGGTTCCCGGAAATGCATTGAATCTGTTCAAAGAAGAGCGACCAAGTTAATACCTGAACTTAGATTGGAGCCATACGATCATAGGCTGAATCGCTTGGACTTGCAGTCTCTCTACTACCGCAGAATTCGGGGCGATATGATTCAAGTGTGGAAGTGCCTCAAGAGTCATACCAAGATCAGTCCTTATGTGCTACCCTTAGTGGAAGGGCGATCAGCTAGTACCAGGGGACACTGCATGAAGCTTAAGAAACGAAGAGCCAGGACGGAGGTGCGTAGGCACTCTTTCGGGTTCCGCGTTGTGGATACTTGGAACTCGCTGGCATCAGAGGTTGTGACGGCAAGAACTGTGGATTGCTTTAAGACCAGGTTGGACAAAGCGTGGGATAGGCGCAAATTTATTTATGAGTAACTGAAACTCGGTTGTTCGGTTATACATGTATATATGGATAGTGACACTGATTAGTGATTTATGCCCACAGAGAGAGTGAGTGATGGATCGCGCATGATTGTTTTTTACCCCGTACCCGCGCCTCTGCGCAGAGTTCATGTCCTACGTTTGCCGCAAAAGATCTACAGGCCTATGCCTTCGATCTCTCACCTGATGATGATGATAGAAGGCGCTGCGTAAGCAAAGTGGGAAAATTTGAAAGGGTGGGCATTAAGTTACTTTTTTCTGATAATAGAGGGCGTACGGTAATTATTGGCCTTAATTAAATAACCAATGTTTAGATTTAACGGTTGTTAACTGAATTGTATCATTTAGAATATCATCAATATTCTTATGTAAAGTTACAGACAAATTACTAGCATTCAAAATTTTCTTGATTTTGGTGAAACC
Source organism: Notospermus geniculatus (assembly GCA_002633025.1). Classification (NCBI taxonomy): domain Eukaryota; kingdom Metazoa; phylum Nemertea; class Pilidiophora; order Heteronemertea; family Lineidae; genus Notospermus; species Notospermus geniculatus. Next base: position 139,965 of record NMRB01000755.1, on the reverse strand, counting down.
ATGGATTTGTTGTATAGGTCAGAGTGCCTGCCCCAGAGATCAATTACAATATCAATTTGTCGAAAATATGGTCCATTCAAAACTGCTCTGTAGCTTGGTTATTTCTGAGTGCATATGGGAGGTGTCATTTTGTTAGCTCACTCGTGAGCTATAGCCATCACGTGGCGTCCGTCGTCCGTCGTCGTCCGTCGTCGTCGTCGTCCGTCGTCGTCCGTTAGCAGGGCTAAGACTTGCCCCAGATGTTCGCTCATCCTCTCTCTGTCATTACACTAGGCCCCCCTAACGAGTGAGCACATGGTCCATGGACCATTTCATTTGTAATGATCTTCTCTACACAGTAATCCTTCACAAATTAAAGGAGCTGGACGTCCAAGTTGTAAACACTCACAGACTAGCCCTCTGTCCACGCGACGCCTATGGTGCTGCCATCTATTGTCGGTGATATGTACTGACGTGAATATCGTGAGTGAGTTGCATTGGACCAGGCACCAGTCTAACGATCACGGGGTGCTACTGGTGCTGCCACCTTCACGAAGGAATAAAACTAGTTTGCTGGCCACTGTTTGTAAACAAACCAGTTTGTTTACTACTTGGACGTCCAACTCCTTTAAGATCCATTCGGTTACAGGGTCACAGAGGCATTTACTAAACTCACTTTTTATTTGGCACATATTCGGAGTCGCACATTCTTGGTAGGCCTACTTACCGTATATATTCTTGGTACTATACAGTATGGGTGCATACGATACAGTATGGGTGCATACGATACAGTATGGGTGCATACGATACAGTATGGGTGCATACGATACAGTATGGGTGCATACGATACAGTTGAATGGGTGCATATGATACAGTTGAATGGGTGCATACGATACAGTATGGGTGCATACGATACAGTATGGGTGCATACGATACAGTATGGGTGCATACGATACAGTATGGGTACATACGGTGCAGTATTGGTGATCAATGCTGAAATTTCAGTATGACAGTTGCATGTACTCAGCTGTGGTTTCATCTGACAGGGATGTTTGGTATATTTAGTCTATCCTTCTTGTTTCCAGTTTACTGCAGACGCTGTGGTGGACATTGCAGGCCTGGGTCACGCTGTCCACCTCATCTGGTAACATTAGGAAAAGCATGCAATTGCCGAAGAGGTTATAGCTGTTGTAAAGGTAAATTATGTTTCATATTGCTGTAGTTTCACGTCGAAAAAGCCAAATTCATTACGTGTTCAAATACGAGAAACGAAGTGGCTGTTGTTTTGCATTTACACTCATGCCAAAAAATAAATGGACAGCGTTTTTTTGTCTTCTGTTGCTGAGGTATGCACAAGAAGGGGTTGCAGCTTTGATACCTGGGGCCATATGCATAAAACTTCCTTAAGTTAAGTGTAAAACTTACCCTTAAAGTCTAAGGATTTCACTTTACCAAGTGCCATACTTAAGGTGTATGCATAAAACAAACTAAGAGCATACTCAGCTAAGGGCAACCCTTAACTAAAGCTGAAGGGGTTATTGTCGTCCTGGGTACACATAAAGTGTACCCAGGTTCGATGTCGTCAAGTGAAATTGTACCCTGGGTCCACTTTCTTGTTACAAACTGGACCCAGGTTCTGATTTGGAGGCCTCGGGGCGAGGTTGTTCTCGGTGAAGTCACTTGATATTGTGGCTGCAAGTTGGCCGTGCAAAAAGCTAAAGAAGAGAAGTTGGAAGAATTTTATTTTTGACCAGCTGGACAGTTTTCAACCTCGGATGGTTACAGAGAAAGTTAATCAACTCGCCAGCTAGACAAGAAAACGTGTCATTT
>NMRB01000755.1:94913-126179 GCA_002633025.1 Notospermus geniculatus | reverse complement strand
GGGAGTTTTCGCAAATCTGACGAAAAACGAAGTACGAAAAACGAAATTGGACGTCATATCCATGACGTAATGTATTTCAGGAAATGGCTGGTACCATAAATATCGCCTGCTGCAAGAGCGTCTTTTAGCGTATGACGTTAGAACAACAGAGGTACGGTGTATATTAAACTTTGAAATTTATCTTTCGTTTCCACTTCGTTGATACGAATTGGAAATTTAAAAATTCAAGATGCGCCATAACTCTTTCGATCCTACATGACATGCTAAAAGACGCACTGGCAGGAGGGACATTTGTGGTACCAACCATTTCCTGAAAAACATTACGTCATGGATATGACGTCCAAGTTCGTATTTCGTACTTCGTTTTTAGTCAGATTTGCGAAAACTCCCTATTATTAAACTTGACCACGTGGGACTTTCAGATCAATAGAATACAACCAGTTTTGTTTACTCTGAAAAGTTTTTTTGGTTCAGCTATTTTTTTCAGCCAGGTAGACAGATGTTATCAGCCGGGTATTTCACCCGGCTCCCGGCTATTAACGACAACGCTGAGAATAGGGCAAATATTGACCACTGTCCATTTATTTTTTGGCAAGAGTGTACATGTGTTCATTATTACCTAGGTAAAAGTCCGGGTTCAACCTAGGCTGATCCCGGGCTTTTTGCGTTTACACCTGTGAATCGCCGTGTCTAAATAAAGCCCGGGCTTTTCGTCCCATACATGCCGCATGCATTCTCAAAAATCCCAGGCTTATTTCGACCCGGGCTTCAAAAAGTCAGGGCTTTTTCAGACAGGTGTAACCACGGCTTATTTTACTGTATTTTATTGTATGCATATTTTCAGCGCCTACATGTACTCCAAGGAGATGTGGCAGAGGATCTATGTGTATACCTGTCAAAGATCCTTGTAAAAACCCGCGGCCACGATCTTGCACATGCCCAGCACGTATGAAGTGTTGCAGATGTAAGTAAAATTATTATCTGGTCTGTATTTGTAGCCTTCCGGAACCTGTTGTGCAAGAATAATAATTACTGAATTTTACAGGGTTAGAGTGTGGCAAGAGTAACATAATTGCGGTTACAGGTTATGGCGTAATGAATCAGATGAGTGTGCCTAATAATAAACATGTGGTTTTCATTACATAAGGGTCACACGTAAATAAAATCTTGTGGTCAAAATTAAATGTTCCATTTCCTCACTTGGCATTCCAATGGTCCGCCTCTAGGTTGAACCAGACTTTACAATGTAGTTACCGAAGTTATAACCAGTTCATAAATACATGCATGATTGATGTACACTGTACGCCACAATGCTCACACTGATCAGGACTGCTTGGCAAGACTGTTCGAATCTTCGTATTTTAGTGATCTAAAGCCTCGCTTATGTCGCCCTTACGTACAGTCAGAACTAGTTGGCAACTGATAATCGGCGCATAGTTGGAACTAATTAGTCACAACTACTAGGTGACATAAGCTCTCAGGCGTCAGAGAGTAACTAGTTGCCAACTAGTTGCAAACAAAAAATACCTAGATCCTGAAAGTCACACATGTTCAACTTCAGCGACTAGTTGACAACTGTATCCTGAAGACAGCCAATGAAATTCGCTTTACATTCCACGTGGCCTAACGTGACCACGTGACCTAATCACCATGTCACGTAAAATCAAAGGAAATCTGTGTCGACATAAGCATTCAAAAGACGGCGATAAACTAGTTCCAGGTAGTTGCGACCGATCGGTATTTTTCTACTCGGTGGCGACATAAGTTACCAGTAGCAACTTGTTGACGCTATGTCTATCACAGCGTAGGGCGACATAAGCGAGGCTTAAGTTATAAATAAGGCATGGAGACTGTTGCTACACATAAAAAGAATGAGTAGCCTACCCGGCCCCCCCACTCAGGTGTCAACCATACCGCATGCTCGTACCAATTTTCGCGGGAAAAGGGGTAATTTTCGGCAGCAGTCTTCGGGAAAAAATTCCCGAAAAACACTTAAAATAGGGGTACTTTGAATGACTTTTCTCCCGAAAAATTCTTTAAAAGGGGGCAAAAGTTTCTCTTCCCGAAAAAATAATAAAAAGGGGTATGAAAGTCCTATTCTCAATGAAAAAGTCTGTAAAAAGGGGATGAAAATCCCTTGGTTCCTTCAAAATTAGGGTGTCTTAATTGCATAAAAAATCCCGAAAAAGGGGTGAAAATATCTTGGTTCCTTCCATTAGGGGGTCTAATTGGATGAAAAAAGCCCGCAGAAAGGGGTGGAAAATTTTCCTTGGTTCCTTCCATAAGGGGGTCCTTTTCAAACTCAGGAACAAGCATATGTGTACCCTAAAATTAAGGAGTGAGGGGGCCGGGGTAGCCTACTTACATTGTACCTGATGAAGAGTTAGTAATGGTATCACAGTGCGTCGAACTTGTCATGTCAGTTCGGGAAACTGTGGAATTCTGCAACGTTGTGGAATTCCACATCTAATTCAGCAACTTTTAGTTGCAGAATTCCACAACCCTAGTCATTGGAGCTGTGATTCTTAGACAGGAGGGCTCTAGTCATCACCATAGGATGTATAGAACTGCAAACTAAATTTTTGCTCTTGTTAAAAAAAAACCTGTCTTGCAATCCGAAGATAAACTGAAATTTCTACTAAAAACACTCAAATGTACACACCAAATGTACTACAATTTGCTGTGTAAACAAGTAATCAGCTATAAAATTTTACTGGACAAGTTCTGTGCAATGAAATTTTCCTTGTTTGTTTTGTGGTCTACAGGGACCATTCAGACCGAAAATTATCACTGTTGTTTCTGAAATTCAGTTTGTTTGAATCTCTATGCATTTTCCATTATGAAAGAACACCCATGTTGCAGAATTCCACATCTGGATGTGGAATTCCACAACGTTGCAGAATTCCACAGTTTCCCGAACTGATGTGATGAAAAGGATGGCAGCCATTTTTTTACTGAAGCAGAAGTGTGCCACTGAGTTCATGTGATTCAATATGACCAATCAGAAAGCGTCCTCAAAAATAACCTGAAAATTTCTCAAAAAAACGTACAAAAAACACCAAGCTGACGAAATAATTCAAGTTTCTTTATTTGGGACACGCTTCACCCCAAATGATTTGAACATGCATCAACAGTCAATACATGTAATTATGTGAGAGAGGAAAAGGGCAAAAAATCAGGGTGAACAATGCTAAAAGTGTGATGATTTTAGTGCAGAGAATGCCAGAAGGCCAGCTCACCAACAGTACAGCGCATCTCTGCAAGAATAAAGCACGCTGGTGATTTAAACACAAACTTATTTTATTCGTACCCGAAGTCGTTGATGCATAACTAATGGTGCTTGTCGTATTCGCAGTTCATCTGGTAAATGGAAGGGGTGACAGGTGATTACATAATAAGCTGTCACCCCTTCTATTTGCCTAAACAACTGCAAAAATAGTCAACACGATTAATTATGCATGGGTAAAAATCGCGTACGAAAAAAAGATTTTTACGTTTGAATCACCAGCGTGTAAAGGGCATTTTTGCATTATCCCCCACCACCAACACTGTTCCTAACCCTAACAATAGCCCTAAGACTGTTCCTGACCCTAACAATAGCCCTTATCAAATGTTCTATCGTTACGTAAAACATAACCCGGATAAGCAATGCATGCCAATAGAGAACAATGGCAATGAAATACGCAACAATTCCATTTCAGTCTTCTGTGGGCATCACAGTCACTGCCAAGGCAGATGTTACACAACATGTCCACTTAATATGGTACCTGTGAAAAACGCTTTCTGCACCTGTCCACGTGGCAAGAGGTGCTGCACAGGTAAGGTGGTTACACTTGTGACGGCAGTTGGAACAGCTACGTTTACCAGTAGTCTCGCTAAATCTTCTTTGTGTTCCCTTACTGTAAAGTTAGGGTCTCTCTATATACATGTAGCTGTCTATTGTATGGAAACATTGAAACATGGGTAACACTAGAAAACGTTACACTCATTGGTTTTAAAATCCGTAATTGGAGTATAATGGCTGATTCAATCATATGTCTCGTCTTTTAAAGCAAATGGCTCGCGGGGTTTGTTTTGATGTTTGATGGTACCTCCCATAGAGAGTGAATCTAGCCTCCAGGCAAAGCCGTGCTTCAGTCATAGGCAAAACCTGTGCAAATATGCGAATGTGCACCTGGGGACAAGGTTCCATTGAAAATTTCGCCTTCTCAAAACGGTGCTTGATATTGAGGACGTGTCAACAAACCCCACGAGCGATTTGCTTTAACATGTTCATATGTTAGACTCGCCTTGTGCCTAACTCTGGTTATGAAATATGTAAATCGACCTTTACAGTTGGTTTTTGTGAGAGGGACTGCGGCACAATTGCTAAATGTGTGCTCAACAGAGATCCGTGCAAGAGGATTAAGCGATCAAGGTGCTCTTGTCCGAAAGGGAAAAAGTGCTGCAACTGTAAGTGTATATCTTTTGTGTTAACATACTCATTCCCAGTGCTTTGCATTCGCTCCTCTTCTGTGAATACATACATTACATGTACAGTCATTGACATAAGTTTATCTACACCTGATACCTTGAATATTTCAAATACAGTGGAACCCTGGTCGGCGACCACCCCTATAACGCGACCACCTCGGAAAGATGACCAGATTTCAATTGTCCCGATTGTTTTTCCCTTTATTTCCCTTTGGAGAGTTTCAGCTTTGGCTGTCCCAAGTGGCAATTAGCACTTCGGTAACACGACCACCCACAACCTAATTAGGGACAAAGCTCACAAAGGCGAGTCGGCAGCGTGTGTGTACCTAACAGGACCAATGCATACATGGCATATGCCATGCGCATGACAGTTGCGGTCATATAAAGGCAGGCCTAAGAATGAAACATGTGACGGGCGCAATATTTACGCGGAGTTCACCATTTCCATACCTGCCGGTCGTCCATCCTAGTAGTCGCATTGTCGGTCGGCTACCTGCTTACTATTATCAGGCCAGGTTGGAAATGGTCTAGTCTGGTTTATTAAATGAAACATGGATAAAAAAGAAAATATGACCCTCAGTTTACTTCGGTTGGGATCGGCACTCATCGGGGCGACCACCCCGCTAATGCGACCACTTTGGGTCTGTCCCGTGGATGATCGTGTTACCGGGGTTCCACTGTACTAGTGGGCCAATTTTCATGCGGTTTGCACCACATGAAAGTATATAACCTTGGTCACATTTCTGCATCAAAAGTTTGGAAATTTGTAAATATCATAATTATGTAATAGCTCATCAGAAAGAACCCTTAAAAAATCAACATTTTTGTTATGCGATTTTTTTTACAACTTTTGTTATAAGGTTGATAGAGTGGAAGTTTCTAAGGATTTTGAGCTAATTGTTTCACCAAAATATCTTGAGTGGTTGCTGTGAAATTTGAGATTATCAAAATTTTGATAATTTGATAATTTCTAATTTTTCACAAAATTTTGATATTAGTAGACAAAGCTCACCTAAACACTTAGGAGAATGAAGTTTTGGAACTTACAGCGTAAACTGGTTAGAAGTTACGGCTGTCTTAAGTTGAATATCAAAATGTTGATATGCTTATCTCGGCCCAGTTAACGCAAAAAGTTCCAAAATTTTGTAAGCCCATATTCTGAGCTTAGCTTTAACTAATGGCATCACAATTTCCTGAAAAACACGAAAATCTCAAATTATCAAAATTTCGATAATCTCAATTATCTCAGCAACCACTCGAGATATTTTGATGAAACAAAGCCCAAAATCCTTAGAAAGTTCCATTCTATCAAAACTGCAACAAAAGTCACAAAATAATTCCATAATAAAAATGTTGATTTTTAGGGGTTTTCTAATGAGCTACATGTATTACATAATTATGATATTTCCAAATTTCCAAAATTTTGATGCAGAAATATGACCATGAAGACAGACTTTCATGTGGAACAAACCGTGTTAAAATTAGCCCAGTAGTATTTGAAATATGCAAAGTAACAGGTGTAGATAAACTTATGTCAATGACTGTACATGTAGGGAGGATTCACCTCCTGAACCTAGATTGCATCTCCGCAACGAACATACCGTACCTTATTTTTAGGAGCCTTCTGCATTAAAACCTGTTAACTGTGTAATTAATTGATGAAAAAAATTTTCTTTCTTAGAAAAAAATTGCCAAAAAAAAGTATTTGACACATAAGGTTCAGGACGTGATATAACATCCTACGCAATGTGAAACGCCATTGCAGGGGCCTACGCAATGTGAGATCCTTGAGTGTTTTCGGGGATTCCCCGGATTTTGTGATGACGTCCTACCCAGTTAACGGGTTAATGAGTAGTTGATATTTGAAAACGTTATTTTACAGTCTACTGCACCGCATGCGGAGGAACATGCCTCCGAAAATGTCCATTTAACAAGATGCAAGCGGTCAACCCGAAGTGTTCCTGTCCAATGCATTTGAAATGCTGCATACGTAAGTTTTTGCAGGGTTGAATGCTGCATGATAAATCACCCAGAGTAGGGCCTACATTTGTTGTAGCCCTTAGTCAAGGGCAGTATTGGCTTTCCGGCCTGAAGAAATACGATCTGTCGCCCATTTCGACAATTCCCATTTCGCCAAATTTCCACTTCACAAAATTTGCCATTTCACTTTATTCTATTTCGCCTCCACGTGTCGGTATCCAACATAGAGCACAAAAAAACGACACCTAAGCCGTTTTAAAATTTTCGACCCCAACCGGGGTCTTCCGTCCTCAGGCACTTTCTAGTTGGGATCCCAGAAGTGATCCCATGTACCCGGTAAACATCTGATTTAGTATTCATTTCTTGTGGTTTTAATGATACTAGGCAATACCGGTTTAGTGACGGAACTGCTAAATTCATGCGTCATTAGGAGTGCTTGGTGGAGGTAATTAGTGAAGTTAAGATCTGGTCCGACTCCCACTCCCGTTCCGACTCCCAGGGGCTAAATTTCGGATTTTTCAAGTCCATGAGTCGGAGGTGAATTTACCACCCAGGCGGGTTCTGCTCGTTCTCCTAGAATGAGTAAACACCATTGATTTGGAAAACCCCGTTGTATTTGATGACGTAGTTCCCAAAAAGGAGTCGTCTGGAGTGGGAATCGAGACTCAGACCGTAATCTGAACCTCCCTAATGACGTCATACCCGTTCGAGTGGTGTAATGACGTCATTCCATTGCACATTACGTTGCCGACGTCACGGGTGACGCGACGGCAATCTCGGTGACGTCATGACTTTAAAAGGCCTGAACAGCATTGTTATTTTCCTTATATCTTAATATTTCGAAAACTATAAGTGATATCAAAAATCGGGCTTCGTAAGGACACTTCCCAGGTCCGTCTGCATGTGCATACCAAGTTTGGCGGCGATCCGTTTGTTAGTTGCGGAGAAAATCGCGAACAAACAAACAAACTCTTGTCAAATTTTAGTATGATGAGAGAAAATGGATTTGCACACCAACTCTGTTTTTCCTTTCAGCACCGACTTGTAGAAAACTCTGTGGACGATACGCTAAGTGCGTGGCCCGCCGTGTATGCCGCAGAAGGAGAGGCAGACACTACTGTCATCGTATCAAATGTCAAAAACCAGTAACATCAAAATGGTGTGGATGCCCTGCTCATCAGCAATGTTGCTACTGTAAGTACACACATTCTTGATTTAAAGCACCATGGTATTGCCACTTTCTGCGACAGCCGGCGCCACCGGTACCCGTTCTCCAATACTGTAGTTAAGCCTTTCGCCCCAGTGTTGGAGAATGTATGATTACACTACAATGCACGTAGTAGGATGCGTAGTTTACCAAGTCGTCAATAGAGGTCTCCCTTAACGCGGGTAGGTGTAACGCAGGATTGGGAAGCAATACTGTGGTCCTTTAACTAGATGCTGAAACTACTGGTGTCGATTACGGAAATATAGGAGACTATTTAGTTCAGTTGCAGTTCAGGTTTATTAAACCATAACCGGTTACCCGCTACAGGAAAAAAAATCTGAAAATCTAGGTGGTCTGAGACGCGTTCTGGGGCATTTTTCTCTGACGTTTTGTTCTTATTTCGGACGTGGTTTTTACTAAAAACCATGTATCTAGGTACACTCCGGAATTTTGGCATGATTGTACCTCAAACATGGCCGCCAGGTGGCCATCTCTGAAAATGGTGTTGACCCATACTTCATAAATTACTGCAATTAGAGTGTTTTCACCTTGAAATTGTACATTTATGTTCTATTGCACTTCAAATGTGGCCGCCAGTTGTCCATCTTGAAAAATATACTTTGGCTCATAAGCCGCGTTTACACTGCCAAACATTTCGGTCCAGTTGAAATGAACCGTAGGCACTCGGTCTGGACCAGGTCCACTTCATTTGTACCGTTTAGACTGCAGCGATGAGTCGCCACGCAACCGATCTAAAGCGTCACTCTCCATTGAGTGGAGGTAAGAATCTCACGCAGAATGTATGTCGAGTATTCACACGAGTGAACCCAAGTGACGCAAGGACGAACTGTACGCATGCTCAATACCGTCTCAGGGAAGTGGACTCGGTCCAGTTCGCCGTGCGTCACGTTTACACTGCACATTTGGTCGGGGTACCGTACTCGGTCCGGACCGAGACCCCCACCTTATGGGGGTCTCGGTTCGGTTCACTTCTGGTCCGGACCGGGTCCGCATGGCAGGTTTACACTGCCACTTTTTTTGCCGAACAGAACTCGGTCCGGACCGAGTTCACTTGATTTTTGGCAGTGTAAACGGGGCTATAGTGTATGAACAATACCACAAAGAAAGTTCTAACCTGGTATGATGTTCCCCTGGAACATATTGACTTGACACTTGGCGTTCGCTCTTCTGGCACATTCCATACCTGCCTACCCAGCGTATTTCGGCGTATTTTGTACGCTCAAAATTGAGTTTTTACGCATTATGATTTGCAAGGAAACAATACGCCGACGGGCGTCTCCAAAATACTATGGGCCGTATTCATAAAGGGTGATCATCGCGCGATTAGCCTAGACGCGAATAACTTTTGTACGCTGGTTAAAACAGGTTTGTACGCGTGTGGATAAACACCCTTGATGATCGCAATTCACAACAAGAGATGATCGGCCGTTTATCTGTCCGCGTCTAACTTCCCGCTTAATCACCGATTTTCTTGCTGCGGGCATTCCCCAGTCACTGAAAGATGATGTAACGAAGTACGTAACATGTCAGAACAAAGGTCCCGGTCATGCATGGCGCGCCGGACGCCGATGGTTTTGCGTCGAAGTATGAACTAGGCTTAACAGCCCAACATGTCGAAAAAACGAGCTGACAATTTTGCAGCCAATCAGCGGATGTGGCTAATTGAGGCTGAAACATTCGGAAAGATGTGATTGAAAACAAACGTTCAGATGCTACAGCCAATCAGAAGAAGCAAGTGGCATGGGATGCTGTCGCACGTGATTCCCGGATTTGTATGATCTGTAAAAACACGCAAATCAACAGGCTGCCTTCGTTCTGCCTCTTCCCATGCTTCCTCTGCACCTAATTCGAGGATACGGAGTGGATTCATTGCGAAGCTTCAGCGCGCCTAAGGCGAAATGACAGTTTGTACGCGAGATAAACAAGCCCCTTGGGACGTTTAACATTTCTTTTGTTACTTGCACGCGGGTGTCTACTTTTGTACCTTGGTTAAACGTCTGGTGATCTAATCACTCTTTATGAAATGCTGTCTAACTTGAACGTGCGATTATCCCCTGTTTAGTCAGCGTTTTTGGTAGTAAGTCGCGTCTAAGAGAAAAACACCCTTTATGAATATGGCCCTATGTGTTTTCAAATAAAGTACGTGTGAAAAAGTGCCTCATTTCATCATTATTTTTAAGCCTGCCTTTTGTTTTCCTTGTCAGTAGGCTACTAGCAGAAATATTGCCCAACAAATAGATCACTATCCATACACATCGGAAACCCCCAACCAAACCCCCAGACGATGAACATAGCGCGCCATGTGCCACTGCCGACCATGCTTTCTTCAGAACGGTAAACTGCGCATCGGTCTGCGCATCTGTCGTAAAACTGAACTCTCTCTCACCTCAAGTTGGCAGTGATTCATTGTACGTTGACATAGAGGTGTCTTATCAAACTTGCAGCAAGTTCCATGAGTCAAGCGATCGTCACTTTCATGAATTGAATGATTGACGGGTCATAAACACAAGCTTGCCTTTGATCTCTGACAAATGTTTGAGGTCAGTGTCCACTACTCCTGGGGCGCTGGACGTAGTATATTGAGTGGAGTTGGTGAAAACTATTGAATATTAAGGCCTAGAGTCACTGCCTGATATTAACCCTTATTGATGGTTGAAGATGGCAGAGGCTATGCAGGAATATTCCTCCAAGGTAGGCCTATGCTCGAGCATTCAGTAATGCGCTTGCTTGGAATTAGGTGGGAACACAATGATCAATACACTGTTGGTAGTCTTGGTATGATAGGCCAGGGTGGCAATTGCCAGTAGGGCCTAACTGATTTGGCCCTTGTATAATTTTGACTGTTTTTCTGATTAAGGACTACACTTAAAGTGGAGAAAAATACACTGATATGAACAACTGCAGAATTTTGCGTTTCGATATTTTACACTGAAAAGTGTCATTTTATGGTTATTCCTCGAAAACATTACAGCCAGCTCAAAGTTAGGGTAGGCAGGTCTGATTCACCCAGGTGAGCACCCGCATGGTCCATGGACAATTTCATTTTATACATTGACCCTCTCACCTCAAATTTGCATTGCATGCCCCAATCAATTGTGTGATACAATTTACCAAATACCAGACTCAAATCAGTATGGGGTACTCTGAACTCTTTTAAAATTTTTAGCGACTTAAAGCGAATCAAAAGCGAAAAAATTTGATTTAGAAATAGAATTTGAAAGGGGACGAATTTTCGGGAAAAATGTGAACAAACTTCTCCAGAATGTCAACAAAAGAAATTTTCGTGCATTCTGATTGGCTGAATTTTCTGTTTACAAACACCATCCAAATGTAAACAAAATCCGCTTTCGATTCGCTTTAAGCCCTGTCTCCACTTGGCCCGCAAGTCCCCGCGAACCACCGCGAATATACTAGGCTGGTAATCGGCGGTGATTCACGGGCCAAGTGGAGACATGGCACCGCGAATGGAAATGCCTGCGAACACCCCGCGAGTGTTCCTGGGCATTCGCGGCCGTTTCCAACATGTTGAAAAAATCGCGAAGCAATACCGCCACCCGCGAGTTGGCATACTGCGAATGGCCGCGAACAGTTGATACACCTTCCCGGGGATATCAGCGGTCAGTGGCCGCTGGCGTGGTGGCCCGGATGTAGTTGATCAGAATGAGGTCACCGGCCGGGAGCCAATAGGAGGGCAGGGAAATAGCCGCAAGTAATCACCAGGTGTAGATATGTTCGCGGGTATTCGCGGTGTCACCGCGAACACGGGTTATTCGCGGTGGATCACTGCGAATAGCAACCTGTGCTCGCGGTCCGGGGTCCATCGGCGATGCATTCGCGGGTAGTGTAGACTAGGCTTTACACTAAGTGACATACCGGTGATCTAGTTAGTCCAGTTAGAAGTCCAGAGTACTACACCATTTCAAAGACAACATTTCTTAATCATTAAATTAAAATGAATTTCAGTCTTCTGTGAAACTAAGGGATGTGGTGGTAGATGCCTTCCCGGAAAATGTCCTGGCCACTTGATGCGGGCAGTCAAAAAAGGCTGCGTTTGCCCACCAGGCTCCTCATGCTGTAAAAGTGAGTATGGATTCTATACTTTCACAGCATTCTAAGGTTGCTATTACAGTACAAAGAAAGGAGCTCCTCAAATCACATTCTCATTTACTCATTTTCCATTAAAAATCAAAGAAAGTGAGCTATGAGCTATGTGAGCAGTTAAAGAGGCTCACCCCACAGGCTCTAATTTAAAGGGAGACATGCGGAAAATATTGCCCAGCGGGCACAAGTTGTCTTTGTTTTGATTAGCGCAAAGTGCCGTCGGTTAATGCGCAGTGACACTACGCTGTAGCATAGGCCCCTGGAGAACTATCAGTGAGTTTATAGAACACGTACCTAACCAAAAACACTAGTCTGTAAAAAATACACCCAGAGCTCAAGAATTTGTGAGCTCATGGTGTGTTTTTAGTTACGCGTTGTGTTTTTTAGATACGTTTCGTTAGATACATGTTCTAAACTCACTGATAGTTCTCCAGGGGCCTGTGCTACAGCGTAGTGTCACCGCGCATTAACACAGTGAAAGGCTCACTTTTAACACCGCGCTAATCAAAACAAAGACCCTCGCATGAGGCATCAATCGCCAGCACTAAGGGGCACATCTCCATCATGTTCTAAATGTATATTTTGTTTTAAAAAATATGATGTCTGTCCCACCGTCGTGCTTTTTCTCTGTTTGCCTGTTTTGATGTGTGAACTTCACTCTTTTCACCTTCCAGAACCGACCTGCCCGAGGTGTCCCTATTCACATTGTGTATCCAGACGATTCCGTTGTAGATTCCCACAACCGAATCCATTCTGTGGATGTCCTTCACACCAACAATGTTGCTGCTGTAAGTAGTATATCAGTAAATATCATCATTAACATTACCCTCATGGCAAATGTTACCTTCTTCTGTGATATCAGTAAATTTCATCATTAACATTACCCTTATGGCAAATGTTACCTTCTTCTGTGATATCAGTAAATATCATCATTAACATTCCCCTCATGGCAAATGTTACCTTCTTCTGTGATATCAGTAAATATCATCATTAACATTCCCCTCATGGCAAATGTTACGTTCTTCCGTGATATCAGTAAATATCATCATTAACATTCCCCTTATGGCAAATGTTACCTTCTTCTGTGATATCAGTAAATATCATCATTAACATTCCCCTCATGGCAAATGTTAGGTTCTTCTGTGATATCAGTAAATATCATCATTAACATTCCCCTCATGGCAAATGTTACCTTCTTCTGTGATATCAGTAAATATCATCATTAACATTCCCCTCATGGCAAATGTTAGGTTCTTCTGTGATACCAGTAAATATCATTAACATTACCCTCATGGCAAATGTTACCTTCTTCTGTGATATCAGTAAATATCATCATTAACATTCCCCTCATGGCAAATGTTACGTTCTTCCGTGATATCAGTAAATATCATCATTAACATTCCCCTTATGGCAAATGTTACCTTCTTCTGTGATATCAGTAAATATCATCATTAACATTCCCCTCATGGCAAATGTTAGGTTCTTCCGTGATATCAGTAAATATCATCATTAACATTCCCCTTATGGCAAATGTTACCTTCTTCTGTGATATCAGTAATCATTAAAGCGAATGGCTCGCGTGGTTTTGGTGGTACCTCCCATAGAGAGTGAACCTGGTGTCCAGGCAAAGCCTAGTCCGAACACTGCCTCATGTTGCTCATTTGCAGAACTGACGGCCGCAACAAGAGTCAGATGAAGCCTATCGCGGGGGGTCTATTTTGATTGGTCCGTCCATCTCCAGGTCGTGTTTTGAATACATTTAGTGCACGGCAATCGTATCACTTGACAACGCTGCTCTCAGGCATTTTACTTGCTGTTTCAACCAGCTACACTCACAATCACGCTCTCTGTTCACTCTTAGCCAGACAAACATTAAGAAAACCGCAGTTTGTCATCAAAATCACGAAAAATATTCCTCTCGAAAAGCCGAATCGGCGAATGCATAGCATCGCCATCTTTACAGTTTGAGGTCACGTGATACGGGAACCACCAATCCGTGATCTGATCATGCTGATGACGTAGAACCAAAATCTGGTTCTTCGGTTACTCATCATCTGACTCTGTATTAGCGTTCAGCAGATTCTAAAAATAGCAATACGAGTCAGACGTTCGGACTAGGCAAAGCCATGCTCCAGTCATAGGCAAAACCTGTGCAAATATGCGAACGTGCACCTGGGGACGAGGTTCCATTAAAAATTTGTTGAAATGGGTTAATGACATTTTTAAATTCAGTCAGTCAAAATGTACATGTAATTTGTACTATTCACATTGATTTCGAAGCAGTAGATTTTGCAGAATATGCCTCCAAAGTTTGGCTGTCTAATGCATTTCCCATTAAACTAAAATCCTTCTTTCGCCTTTTTCTCAAAATGGAGCTTGGTTTGAGGACGTGTCAACAAACCCCGCGCACCATTTGCTTTAACATTCCGCTCATGGCAAATGTCAGGTTCTTCTGTGATTTCAGTTAATACGTCATTATCAACATTCCCTTCAGAGGAAATGTTGGAGACTTTTGTGAAATCAGAACATTTGACTTCATAATCTTAAATTTATTTAAATTCTGCAACGATATTAACTTTGCTTTCAGTCTACTGTCAGAGACATTGCAAAGGACGATGCTACAAACGGTGTCCAGCATGCCTGATGCGATTGACAGGCAAATACTGTAATTGTCCGAACGGCCAGCATTGCTGCAAACGTAAGTTTCATGTGTTCATTTAATAGGCCTACCGATGCCACACTGAGATTATGCGAGGTTCTTTAGCACTTGCTCCGTTCGTCATCGCACTAGATGCAGTCACGGAGGGAGGGAGCATTAGGAACCACTGATTCGCTCAGACAGCATGGGATACGTGTATGCCCAGATCAAATACTATCAGTTCAAACTAGGTAATCGTCTATGTCGTCATGGCGATTTCTTAGCAATCCGCACATGCGCAGTTGCCGCTCTCTTGGTCAACACGGAAGCTGGTGTGTGTTTTTATTGGTTTCAAAGAAGGATTCCGGCAATCAGTGGCATTTTTGGTGGTTCTCTTCGATATTTCTACAGGGCAGCCCTTAATTACACTGTGAAAGGGCCTGGTACTAGTTGAGGAGAGGAAAAATCACTGGTTTCCCCACGATATCACCAAAGCGTGCATGCGAGAGATCGAGCGAAGAATGGAGTGGGTTCGCGATCTATGGCCATGTGCATTGCCATTTTTAGCCCGCTTGGCCGCAAGGCCCAGCAGGGCTTATGCTGTGGTTGGGGTCGTTGAGTGGTGGTCTGTCGTGCGTCAGTCCGTACGGCGGTCCGTACGTTGGTACGTTAGCGCTCTAGCGCCTTTATTTTTTGACGAATCTTTTTTATCTTTGGTGGGTGTGTATATGGGCCTAAGATCTAGATCGAGTTCGATTTTGACCACGGTTGGATTCCTATTTTGGCCTCCAGGGGGCGTTTTGTGAAAAATTTCAAAGGGCTGTATTTTGATAATGGTTTGAACTATCATGTTGAAACTTTGTACACATGTACCTCTAGGTTACAGCAACCTACAGACAAAATTTTCGCGAAGTCTGATACTTGACTTTGCCGCTAGGGGGCCAAAACCAAAATCACTGAAAGTACTGTTTCTCCCTTCCCAAGAGAAGGATCTTTGTCAAATTTTTATCATGGGTATATCTAATAGGGATACATAAGATATAGTACTCGCGTTTTCAATTTGATCTACTTTTCAAGTTCACGGAGGTTAAAGTTCGCCTGAAATTACGATATTGGCTCTTTTTGTAACGGTTTGACCTATTGCTTTGAAACTTTGCACATATCTACATGTACATGTACCTCTAGGCTGTAACAACTCAGATGAATTTTCGGCAAAATCTGATTCTTGACTTTGTCTCTAGGGGGCCAAACTGCTTCAAGCCAAGCGGGCACAGTGCCATTGGCACTATTTTTGTCCACTCGGAGGCCAAACCTGGGCGAGTTTTTCTGTATATTGCACCCGATTTTCACGTTGGTAGCGATTTTCAGGACCGCCTGGTGATTATCTCGAGGACTCGCATACGTATAAACACAAAGCTGGGCAAAAATCCAATAGAAAACGGCAAAATGTGCGACCCACCGGCAATCCTTCGTTGAAAGCCATTAAAAATTGACTTCCATCTTGGACAGGGAAAACTGCGCATGCGCGAATTATCCATGGCAATGACCTAATTACGAAGTTTGAACTCATCTATATGCAGATTAATATTACTGACAATACGACATTAAACACCTTCACTCCAATGCACCATTTGCTTAATGCCAACATTTTAACTTAACTTGCATCACCATCGAGAATTCCTTTGCGCGAGTTAAAAAAGTCTGATATGGGAATCCAGGGACGTACCGGTAGCTAGCTTTTTTTCACTGGAGGGCATTTTAAGCAGATGAGCTCCAAGGACGTCATGGGCTTCGCCTTCAGCGCCGACGGGGCCGGTTTTGTGGGGGGGGGGGTCTTTGGAATTTGGAAAATTAAAAATTCTGATATGCGATTTGAGGTCAAGTTGCTACACTCTGAGACACGAACGGTAATGATCTTTTATCCCATTTGATTTTGCTGAAAAAAATGCCCCCTCCTTCGGGGGGCACTTGCCCCCTTGTCCCTATGCTAGCTACGGGTCTGGAATCATGTTCTATTTTCATTCATGTATGCCTGTTTGTGTACTGTATGTGTGTGCTGGAATAATGACAAACATAATGGTATAATTTGTAGACAGTAAGCATGTAAAGCCTAGCGCACATCGACCTTGGGACTGGAAGCAACTGAATGCAACAGTCGCCATCCATCGATGTGAGCGGAACGCGCACATCGATTACAACTGGTCATTGCGGCAACAAGTGGCACAATCCAGCCTTCAATCTGGAGCGCGCACATC
This sequence comes from Notospermus geniculatus, assembly GCA_002633025.1. Taxonomy (NCBI): domain Eukaryota; kingdom Metazoa; phylum Nemertea; class Pilidiophora; order Heteronemertea; family Lineidae; genus Notospermus; species Notospermus geniculatus. The sequence goes on along the minus strand of NMRB01000755.1, from coordinate 109,504 downwards.
GAACAGGCAACTGAACTGAATGCTACACGGAAATTGTCGATGTCTTCCGAGCGGACCACTTGGGATTCCGTCACATGACTAGGTGTGCTCCACAAACAAAGGAAATTCATTGCCAGAGTGCGCACATCGAAAGCGACTGAAGAGAACTAGAAGCAACGGTCGGCCACGAGTAGAACATGAGCAACTGGCTGGAACTAGCGGCAACGGTTGGCAATAGCGTTGCCGGGGCGCGCACATCAACCTGTTTCAGCATCTGATCAGTTGCTGCTGTTTCCAGCAAGTTGTAGTTGCTACCATTCGCAAGGTCGATGTGCGCTAGGCTTTAGTAACAATTGTTCGAGTCATATTAATGGCAGAATCTTAATACACTATTCACTATCGTCTTTCAGGTCCTACCTGTAGGAGATGCAAGGATGCGGATTGCCTGGACAGGCGATTCCCTTGTTACAACCCGGCGAACAGCCGTCACTGCAGATGTCCCAGAAGACAGCGATGCTGCAAATGTAAGTTTAGTCACTATGTCAGACGACAGACTGGATTACCGCAGAAATAGCGCTAAGATGTGTCCATGCGTCCCTGAACGCATTGAAATTCAAATTGGACGCTAGAGGACATGAGTCAAAATATAAAAAACGTCCACAGAAAATGAAGGGGGACGTGTGACAGACGCATGTTTTTCAGGTTTTGTAAAGAAAACACGTCCATTGCTTTTTGGACGCATGCACGAAAAATTTAATCGCAAGTATTTTGCTCTCAAATGCCAGGAAAATGCATCTAAAAGGACTTAAATTGTCAAATTTTTCCATTCCCCCTAGTTGTTCCAGGCAAATACCGGTACTGTAATTGCCTTATCTTTTACCTTCTCCTCTGGAAAAATGGACTCATGTCATTTGTATTTGGACTCGTGGAGTTGGGCTCTGAAACAAGCAGATGAGTCCAGAAAAATGGACTCATGGAAAAAATCCTTAGTGCCACCACTGTGAATACCAGAGGAGAGGGTCTACTCTAGGAAGGGTTTGTAAGAAGACCGGAATACACCAAAATACGCCGGAATACACCGAAATATCGCCGAAAAAAAGTTTAAAAGGCCTTGTTTCACTATCATACAGTAGTGAGGCAATGTGTCGTATCAATCGAATGCAAAAATGTATAATGTCAGTCTCAGGATTTCACCCATTGAACAGAAATAGGCCTATTGCCCGATGGGCGATAGACCGCCGCCATATTGGATTAACCACAAACACGCATAGATGCCGACCGCCGCCCGCCCGCCGAAAACACCTGATGCGATGTTTCTGAAGTTGACTGTGTGAATTTTGAGGCTGATCTTGCCCAATTCTGCCTCGTATCCATGTAATACATACAGTACAGGTCACAATTGACATCCCTACGGCTTCGCGTAAGTTACTCCTAAGTTACGCGCAACTCACGGCTTTGGTTTCGCGTAACTCACTGCGTAGCTAGCGAAATTCGCGTACTCACCGCGTAACTCACCTCGTAAGTTGCGCGAGTTGTTGCGTAAGTTACGAGTGACTTACTCGTAACTTACGCGAATTTAGGGATGTCAATTGTGACCTGTGCTGTATCATAGCTACATCATAAGAGTGATATTAAACCTTTTTTATCGTGATTTTGGCAGTATTTTGGTGTATTATGGCGGATTTCGGTGTATTCCAGACTTCTTATGAACCGGTCTAAGAATGAAAGTCTGGGACGTAGCAGTTTGCTCTTGTACGGCTGGGTGTGTTTCAAAAAGTGTTTGTCTGACACCAGAAAATTTTCACGATTCTTTTGTCTACTGATGAAAGGCTGTTTCTTGAAACTCTACAATATTCATGTCAGATCTAGGTATCATGGAGCTATAAATTATGGCACTGCAAACTAATTGATCTATTAACCCTTTAAAGTCTGACAGCAGAAGGTAGTTTTGGTGTCAGACGGAACAATAGATTTTGCTGGTAAGCTCAATATTTTTGATACCCTCGTTCAAATGAGTGTACCCTGTACATCCCAGATGGAGAAACTAATAGTTAAAGGTCTATATTATCAAATATTACATTTGATTTTTGGAAAATCAATGGCACAAATCTTTGTGATCATTTCTAAGTTAAATTTTGCCCCATTTTCTCGGGTGACCAATTTTGAAACACACCCGGCTATGTTCATGATCAAATCGTGGAGACGGTGTGGTATGATAATTAGAAAAATGCTAACGTCCCGACCTGAAATTTCGCCAGCGGTATGACGTCGAAATTTTGACGTTAATCACCCAGAGGGGGGCCTAAAATTTCGCCAATTTGCGAATTATCTGAGTTTTCTTCTAAATATGCTGGTTATTCTTTTGAATAACGCAATACGATTGCAGTATCACCTGTATTAGAGGCACTGTATAAAACTAAGGTAAATTGATTGGTACATAACCCGAGTATCAGCCGTCGCAAGTTGGCACCCGTGCGAAAGGCAAAACTAAAGCACCGCGCAAACAAAACACCCACCAAACGGGGTTCTGCAATTTCGCCAATTTCATTTTAAAGCAGAAAAAAATATGAAATACCCAATGTTTTCTTAAATACGTGGAAACAATGTCAACTTTGGGTTACACAATAGGTACAGTCACATTTCAAGGTAAATCAACGAAGGTGGGACGCAGNACGGTGTGTCGCGTCATAGAATCGACCAAATCTGATTTTCCACTTTGCCACCAGGGGGCCAAAAAGCCGAATCACATAAACTGTGATTGTGCCATTAATACTGAATGGAATCTTCAAAATACATGCCCGTCGGACTTGCACCCGGGGCGACGGGGGACGTTCAATGCTGTGCTTGTTTTACATCGGATGACATGTGACACAAACGCACAGGCGAACGAAGGTTTCGAGGGGATGAATCCTTTGTGAAACCATTGTTCGCCTGCGTGTCGCGTGTCATCCGATGTAAAATCAGCCTAAAGGGACAGACTGCCGTGTAAGCAACGCGTCTGAAAGCATTCAACCCAATCAGACAGGTGGTAACACAGACCGAAGAATCTGATTGGCGGAACGCCTGCAGGACGTGCCGCATATGCGCCAGTTTGTCACGGGCTTTAGGCAGCAATCACAGAGCTACACGCTACACGGGTGCGCCTGTTAACAAAGGCTTCACGGTCGCGAACCCTTTGTGAGGGCTTTGTTAACAGGCGTGTACATGTACATGTAGTTCTGTGTGGTGGCAGCCTAAAGGCGCTGCTCCACTTGACAGTTTTCTCGCAGAAGTTGGCTCACAATGGTCAATTCACCATTGTTTGTTTCCTCACGGCTTACACTGAGACCAGTGACACAAACAACTGCTCGCAGTTGAGTTGCCAATAGAGAGCCAACTTCTGCGTAGTCTCGCGCAGCCAGACTCTTTCATCGATCCCAAGATTCGAAACAGCGGCTGGGTGACCGAGACTAACTTCTGCGAGAAAACTGTCAAGTGGAGCAGCGCCTTTAGGCTACGGTTAAGGTTTCGTGCTGCACTGCACCCCAAACAAAACTTTTTTCACATGCATTGCACCACAGGGACTTGAGGCATGCATGGCAGGGGCGGTGGGTGTTTCCGAGGTCCAAAAGCACCCCCACAGACAGTGCCCTGACCCCGGGGGGCACACCCCAGAAATACGTATACCGTATACAGAAATATTTTCGCGAATAAAAATTACCGCGAAAATTGCGAACTGGTCAATGCCCCCACGAATTCTATTACACGTGAACCATTTTCCAATTGCCGACGATCCTGTAATACATTGTGGTTTGCACTGAATTACACCGCGAACCATTGAAAATGCAGTGTTTTTGAAATCTTACATTGGACCCCAACCGCGAATATTTATCCACGCGAAAAGGTACTTACGGAGCCCAACCGCTAAATATTTTAGCCGTGAAAATATTTGCGTATACGGTATATAATATACCTCGGAAACACCCACCACCCCTGCCATGCATTCGCTGTAACACATGAGTACGCATCTTGATACCTGATCCCTATTCCTTTCAGAACCAACCTGCGCCAGGTACTGCCGACTTGCGATGTGTGTGCCAAAGAGAGAGTACTGTAGATTGAAGATAACGTCACGATACTGCAAATGCCCAGTAAGACAGAGATGCTGCAGATGTAAGTAATATCCCGATTTACAAACTGAACTCCCACCTTTTTTATCCAGAAGCATGTGCATAAATGGGGAACCCGCATGACTGCAGATGGCGCAGCAAGTATAAGACCCAAATGACGTACTGACGTCACTTTTCTTGCTGTTGACGTCGCGCCGTCAAATCATGTGTACATTTTTCGACACAATTTTCCATGCAAATTTTCCCCAAAGTCGTTGTCAATATTGGCATCCTGTGGCATTTCTGACGAAATAGAGCAGTGATATATGGACAACTTTGAACATGAAATAGGGCAGTGTTATTTAATCAAAATTGAACCAAACAGAGTGGTTTATTTTGGGGCAAGAAGTTAATGGAAATACTTTAGAAAATAGGACTTCCGGGTCTTACACTGACAGCGCCACGTCGTGGCGTAGTTCGGTGGGTTCCTCATTGCCATCACCAGCCGTATTTGTAATCTTGCGTCTCCGATCCATCCTTTACCATTGAAACGTTCATCAAAGACCTTCGGTCTCTTCCGGAAATAAACATGGGAACGTTCATCTGCCTAGCCTCTGGCTCCAGTACAAGGTTCCCCAAGCTCCTCGCCACGTTTCCAGTATTTTTAGACCGCTGTAACATTTTTGACTGTTCCCATCTGTGAGTTTTTTCTTTCTATTGTCTGACGGAATAAACTACGACTTGACAAAATTGGTTTCAGAGCCGTGTAACCTAATCCACCATGGATGGAACCGGATTTTGTACAGGGGGACAATAGAGAGGATGCGCAGCTTTCCGACTCCGACTCTGACTTCAACTACGAGAATGAATTGCAGTCCGCTATGGACATCCTTGATAAAAACGATTTGATAGACGTTTTCAATTCATCAAATACCATAAATTGAAGGCAGAAAAAATTGGCCTAATAAATCGGAAGTGCGGATAAATAATGAATATTGAAGTCGTAATCCTAGTCGTTACAACTTTGAGACACGACTATGACGACTATGATATTTGCGATTTATGTGCACTTCCGATTACGAGTCAAAATTATTCTGCCACAAAGTTATGGCATTTTACGATTTGCAAACGTCTATCAAATCGTTATTATCCAGGATGTCCACAGCGGACTGCAATTCATTCTCGTAGTTGAAGTCAGAGTCGGAAAGCTGCGCATCCTCTCTATTCTTTACTGTTACACCGGTCCAGTCGCCTCAGGCATTTTGTATCATTCAAGTGAAGCCCTTTGAAAAATTGTCTACCTTAATATGTTAGGACATTGGTAATATCAATGTTTTTAACAAAACCATTCTTTACTGTACGTTAGGACATCAGTAATATCAATGTTTTTAACAAAACCATTCTTTGTTAGGACATCGGTAATATCAATGTTTTTAACAAAACCATTCTTTACTGTACATTAGGACATCGGTAATATCAATGTTTTTAAAAAAAACATTCTTTACTGTACGTTAGGACATCGGTAATATCAATGTTTTTAACAAACATTCTTTGTTAGGACATCGGTAATACACTGTATCAATGTTTTTAACAAAACCATTCTTTGTTAGGACATCGGTAATATCAATGTTTTTAACAAAACCATTCTTTACTGTACGTTAGGACATCGGTAATATCAATGTTTTTAACAAAACCATTCTTTGTTAGGACATCGGTAATATCAATGTTTTCAACAAAACCATTCTTTGTTAGGACATCGGTAATTTCAATGTTTTTAACAAAACCATTCTTTACTGTCCGTTTCAGTCTTGTGCTCATCATCCTCTTGCGGTGGGAAGTGTGTAAGATCTTGTCGGTGCAAGGCGCCTTTCAGACGAGTGAAATCGCCTAAATGTACATGCCCAAGAGGTTACACATGCTGCCAAGGTATTTACAATATACTCTTATTACATATTTCATCTATAGGAGCATTTTAGAAACCAAAAATGCCCAGTGAAAAAAGGACCTGTTTCCCGCAAAGTTGACTAAAATAACCCCACCTTGTTTTACTTTACTACATGTACATGTACATGGATGTTAAAGATAATGTATCACGACTATATTGTTTACATTCAATGTTTGTAAACATGAATGTTTACATTATGTTATTTTGGACTTTTGGGACATGCCAACCCCTCAGAGTGAATACTTACGGTATCAAAAGAATTTCTACAGGAGCATGCCACCAACAAATTACTCATAAGACAAAGAAAGACCGGATATAAACAAACAAAATGTAAATAAGCAATGATTTTTGTGGCCCGCAAAAATACCCGTGATACATTATCTTTAATAATTGGATTTTTATTCCTATAGACAAATCCCAAATTCCCAGATCTGCACACTTCCGCCGAAATTGTAAACAGAACCTCGACCTGAAACCAGCTGACATGACGCAATCCATGATTCAGCAATGGTCGAGTCTGACGCAACGTCACCAAACTCACTGTCGTCACATGATCGTGGGGTTTTCTGCGTCACGTCATTCAGTGTCAGATGGTTTCAGACCGAGGTTCTGTTTGCCATTTCGGCGGAAGTGCGCAGATCTTTCTCGTTTTCGTCAATTTGGGGTTTGTCTATTGTATTCAAACATAACTAACCCACAACTTGAAAGTGGTGAGGTTAGGACTTGCTATAGGCCTTCTGGTTTTTTATCATGTCAGTCCGGGAAATCTCCTTTATAAGAAACGTTTCCGAATATGGACTCAGAGTCCTAGTACGGAAGCCGAGGGTTAGGGTTAGGAATTCAGACGCCTAAAAACTTGGTGATACGAAAGGAGAACATCGGAAGGTTTGGCATAACGAAGTAACGCCATTGTAAAATGAGAGAGTGGTAGTGCTGCTACAATGTGATAACTTAAAAAGAACTCCCGAATATGTTCATTTCTCATATCCCGATTCAGGAGTAGCGCTAAGATGCGTCCATGCGTCCCTGAACGCATTGAAATTCAAATTGGACACTTGAGGACATGAGTCAAAGTACATGTACCGGGGTACAAAAAACGTCCACAGAAAATGAAGGGGGACATTTGAAAGACGCTTGTTTTTCAGCTTTTGTAAAGATGAAAAAACGTCCATTGCTTTTTGGACGCATGCATGAAAAATTTAATCACATAAAAATTCAAGTATTTTGCTCTCAGATGCCAGGAAAATGCATCTAAAAGGACGTAAATTGTCAAATTTTTCGGTTCACCCTAGTTTTTCCAGGCAAGTACTGTAATTGCCTTATCTTTTATCTTTCCTCTGGAAAAGTGGACTCATGTTATTTGTATTTGGACTCATGGATTTGGGCTTTGAAACAAACAGTGAGTCCACTGAGAAAAAATGGACTCATGGAAAAAATCCTTAGCGCCACCACTGCGATTTCCATTTCAAGCTTTCGGCATCCAAATTCGGAAACCTTGACAGTTTCCAAATTCAGACTCGGGAGTCTGAAAAGTGAAATCGGAAGCGGTGCAATCCAAAATCGATTTAAGTGTTTCTATCTTTTTCAAACGACATTTCCCGGACTGATATTGCGAATGCCATGTTATCCCCCCAGAGTTTCTCAGGTGCTAAACTATGTTTGTTTTTCTCAGGACCATGCCCGTTCAAACCTTGCGTGCCTCAGAGATGGTGTACTCCTGCCGTTTTCGGAAAACCATACCCATCGTTTGAATGCAAGAAGAAACCGTGCTACGTTTGCTGCGCAGGTACGTTTGAGCGGAGGTTTCTATTTCATGTTCTAAATGGAGCTACTGTGTGACACTGGATGTTGTTGGTGTCTTTAAAAGGGGCGTACTCGCCTCATGAACTGTATTAATTTTACATGCCCCTCTGGAAATCTGTGCCAACCGCACAGAAAGTCCTACAGTAGCTACCGGTACGCTACTGGCACCTATCGGCAAATAGTTATAACGCATTTTTCCATAACTAGACCGTCGATAGGCACCGAAAGCACTATCACACTTTCTGTGCGGTCGGCCCAGGGGCCGGTTGCACAAAAGTAAAAAATCACTGTTATCCCGAAATGTTAGTTTTGTAAAGTTACAAAGTTAAGGATTTAACAGGAAAAGTTAAATTTTAACAGACTTTTATCTTTTCAACTTTTTGTGCAACCGGCCCCTGGATGTAGAACAAAGATGTAACCTTTTTGATCATAGAAAGTGTTTGATAAACAACATCCCATTAATTTTGGCCTATTCCGTTACATGTCGAACTTTTTTAATAATGTGGTTGTGATGGCAGGGACATGGACATTTTTCCTGTTAATACGAAGAACATGTCTGTGACATCGACAACCATCCCGAACTGTGATACAGTGCCAGACACCTTATGGCATTACTCTGGCCTAATCAGGAAAATTAGGGTGGTCTGAAGGCAAGGCAGTGAGGGGAGTGAATGGTCTTAAAATAGCTTTCACGGAATAAATAAACATTTCCCTTTTGTTTAAAAAGTAAACAAGAAGAGGGTTTAGGTCAAGGAAGGAGTAATTGTATTCCGTAATGGAAATTCTTGATGACTGACAGGCATTAGGCCAAGCCAGTAGGCGGGGCCGAAGAAGAGTAATGCCATAAGCTCAATTCATACTTCGACCCACGACCACCACCGGCAACCGACGCGCGATCTTGCGTTCGATGCCGACCCAGTCGTGCGATTTGGTCGGCGTCCGATCGCGAGGCTGTAATTACTTGAGTCATTTCATAACGGGTCGCCGTCGCTAAAGTACGCTGGACTATGAATCAATTCCGCGAAGTCGGCGTCCAGATTTGATCGCGCGTAGGACGCCGATGGTCTTGCGTCGAAGTATGAACTAGGCTACAAGGTGCATGCAGAGACTCTGACTGATAATCTGTTTGTTGTCCATTCACAGGAACATGTCCGTGTCCGTATCCATGTCGAACCGTGCAACAATGCAACAAGTTGCATGGTGTCAGGATTGCATCAACTAACTGTAAGAATGGAGTCATCTGCTGCAAAACTCGTAAGTGTACAATATTCATCGACTACTGATATGAGTTCTATCATTTCTTACTTTTCAGTCTGATTCAATGGGGAACCGGCGTGCTTAAAAAGGAGGCGCTGGGCAACAACTCAGTTTTTTTCACAAGAACGCATGCGTTGCGACGTTGAAAACGTTATTGACGTCGTGACATTATGTGAAATGCGTCATTCAGAATCAATGACGTCGCCAAAGTAATAAATTTTATCGATGAAATTCATCATGTTCCCGCTTGAATTTTCGTTTTAAAATACTCAGATACATTGAGTCAGTCCTATACTTGATGATGGACGTGTAAAATTCAAAATTCAGTGGACTACTTCAGGAATATTTAGGGCTAGAAGTAGGGTGTAGTTTCAGAATCAAAATGGCAAATAACGTTGGTTTGTCTTTCGACGTCATACTTTTAATTGAGTTGTTCGTCAGCGCCACGTCGCGGAGTAGTTCCGCCGGTTCCTCATTAGAGTGATCCTCATCATTTCATGAGTATTCTCGCATATTTTTATTCCATTTCGCTTTTACAGCCACCAGTATGGAGGAAACCTCCGAACATTCAAATGACAAGAGACAACAATCTCAAGTGTCTTTCAGCTCACTGTGTGTCTTACTAAATTCCATTTGATTTTGGTCTCTGTGAAATATCCATAAGGGACACACTCCGCGTGAGCTACTGCAAAATCCTGTCCGCAGTCAGACGTGCTTCACTGCGGACAGCGAATATAGGCCATGCAGGTGTACTGTGGTTATTTATAGATCGTGGTATGCAGGGCTGGCCTAATACATTAGTTTCGCAGTAGCTCACGCAGAGTGTGTCCCTTATGCACCCCATCGCCCCATTGATCCTAATCATTACATGAGTATTCTCGAATATTTTTATTCCATTTCGCTTTGTTTACAGCCCGCCTAGTATGGATACACCTTCCGAACACTCAAGTGTACGGCGGTATATATTATGCGCCAGCAAAATCTGTTGCTGCCTGTAAACTGGCCTGTGAAAACAAGGTGCCCAACTGCAAGGCGATCGACTGGTACAAACCCGCAAAACAATGTTACACATACAATAAGGCCGGGGGAAGGAAAGTGAAGAACAATAAAGTAGACCGCTATGAGCTAGGTAAAAAAACTCACTTATGGTAATACAGTAGAACTTGCGTATAACGTCCTCGGATAAACCGGATACTTGCTTACACCGTACTGAAACTTGAAGTCTCAGTCCCGTCTAATGATAATTCCAATAAAAAACATCGCATATAACGACCGCTGTATAACAGACATTCGCGTATACCGTACCCAAATCTCCGGTCCCAGTGTAATGCATTTTATATTAAAATTAATTCGTATATAACGTACTCCTCCTGGCACCACCGGTACATCAGTCAAAAGTAATGAAATCAGTGAAAATGCTGGAAAAAGTCAGGGGAGGCCGGGGCACCAAATGTACCAAGGGAGCTCATGGTAGTGTTGGGCGTATACATTGTATCATTTCTAAATTGCACGCCAGACCACAAGTCACATGATAGGCACGTGGTCGGATGAACCCGCAGTTTCTAATGCATGGAGTTCGCACATTGTCACAAGTTTTGAATCAATGAATGACTTGAAGACATAATAACCAAGATGAAATGTTGGCATACACATGACACTGTTTACATGTGTATCGGACAATGTACGGTATACGTATACCGGACAAAGTATACCCCGTTTTACATGTATAACAGACAAAGTACGGTATATAGGTAAATGCGTAAAACGTATTTCGTGTATAGCGGACAAAAACCGCTGGTCCCACCTGGTACGTTATACGCGAGTTCTACTGTATTATAACCTAATCCCTCATTGAACAATCAATCCGGACTTCCCTGTAAATTCCATCAGGACCAAGGCCTTGCATCGCGACTATGATCTCTGTCAAATTTTCGTCACCCATCCGCTCCATTGCAAGTCGGCCAGTAATGATACATATAGACTACACAGGTTTGAAGAGAGCTGACCTAGCAAGTCAACATGAAAAAAAACTCCAGCGACGTGGCTGAAAATGATATACATTCTGTGCGATGCATGTAGGCTAGGCTGAACTCAACTTAGGTTGAAATACCATGTCAACAGATTGGCTGCGAAACACCACAATTATTACACAGGCCGTTATGGACATAAGTTTATCTACATCTGATGCCTTGAATATTTCAAATATTACAGGGCCTGCCAATTTTAATACCTGCCTGAAATTCTAAAAATTCTAAGTGTTATTAAACAAATGGGCCGCTGACCAAGCCAAACGTGTCAACTAATTAAGGAGTGTCCTGATATGAAAATTTGAAGGCTTCCAAAAATGAGTACATGTATTTCTGTGTTCTGAAAAAGGGAAATTACGTGTATTTCTGCGTTCTGAAAAAGGGAAATTACGAAGTAAATCAATGCCATGAGCCCCCTCCCCACCTGGCAATCAGCAAAATACATTGAATCGAGAGCTGATGCATAGCTCTTTCGACAGCATTTTGCGAACTTAAACACAAGGAAACCGGAGTGCCCGGAGAAAACCAATGCTGTCAGAGAGAGAATCACTTGACGACGAGATACGACAGGCGCCAGTGTTTTTATTGTGCCACTCTGACAACCAAATTGGTCGTCATCCAATAAGAGGATTTGCTGCTACCTTTTTCTAGGTTTCCATACTAATTTCTTCTAACAATATGGGTCAGGGCGAATTATCCTCAGGGGGGAGTTATCCTATGGGCGAATTATCCTAGGGGGCGAATTATCCAGGGCAAATTATTCGGAGGTGAGTTATCCTAGGGGCAAATTATCCTAGGGGCGAATCATCCTGGGTCAAATTATCCGGGGGCGAGTTATCCGGGTGTGAGTTATCCGGAGGCGAGTTATCCGCGGGGCGAATTATCCTAGAGCCACCAACACCTGCTCTATCCATTAAAAGTATGACTGTCTTTCTCTTTCAGGACGAACCGCAAGATGAGAATGAACTGATCCATACGACATTTTAATCATGTTCCTGTAGCGACCAAAGCAATGGCCAGATTTTAGTACAATGATTTTATCTTCCTCCCAAACCGACGGTGGAGTGATTTTACGTTTCTCACCGATTCTTTTTCATAATAACATTTGCATTGCCAAACACTGAGCATTCTTTGGAGATATACTCACACTTAAGCCTGCCGCACACGATTGCAAATTTGTCTCCTGTAGATGTGGCATGAGACATTCTTCAGTCATATTTGACCTGCGTTGGAGGCAAAAAACCCGTCTCCCCCTCTGCCTCCGACCACCGCACATGATGACATTTGCACGTAGGAGGCAAAAATCTCCATAGTTGGAGGCAAACTTGCACTCGTGTGAGGCCTGCTTTATACACTCACTTATTTTTGCACACAACTCGTGGATAGATGGATGAGACTGTTTTTGGTTTTCTGAACGTTATTACATACATCTTCAAGACGTTTGTGTGCTTCATGGTTTTGGTGGTTGTCCAACACAAATTAATCGATCAGTAGTTCCACTTGAGGATTTAAAGCGAATTGCTCGCGGGGTTTGTTGACAGTTCTTTGTTGACATGTCCTCAAATCAAGCGCCGTTTTGAGAAAAAGGTGAAAGAAGGATTTTAGTTTAATGGGAAATGCATTAGACAGCCAAACTTCGGAGGCGTATTCTGCAAAATGTTCCGCTTCGAAATCAATGTGAATAGTACAAAATGTACATTTTGACCGACTGAATTTGAAACTGTCATTAACCCATTTTAACAAATTTTTAATGGAACCTTGTCCCCAGGTGCACGTTCGCATATTTGCACAGGTTTTGCCTATGACTGGAGCACGGCTTTGCCTGGAGGCTAGATTCATTCTCTATGGGAGGTACAATGTAGGCCTACCACCAAAAATCAAAACAAACCCCACGAGCCATTCGCTTTAAAACTCCACTTGAAATACTGTAGTCTCGGAGTTATGCCAGATTCGACTCCATTCCACCCATTGGTTCTGGGGAATTTGGGGTTGGGCCTGTCACAGTGGACTGAAATTGTGGTGTGGGCAGATATGAATGATCCTGAGACATGCCCCGATACCAAATCATTTTTGTTTGGGCCATACCTTCCCTAAAAGTACGGCTAGGCCTGACCGCCCCCAGTCCGGCATAACTCCGCGACCACAGTACATGTATATCATTCTGCATGTGCACGCCAGACTGATAATCAACTATGGCTTACATGGCGACTTTAGCCCCATCTTAAGTACAAGACATGAATTCCCAAACGTTGTGCACGATGTTGTTTCCTGTTACCAAGTATCAGGTCTTGAATTCACGTCGGTTGATGTGATTGTGAAATTGAATCGCCTTTAATTTATGTTCCAAATATAGGATAGAGCATTTTCAATTTGTCATCAATGCTGAAGATTCAGTCCGGAGTAGGCCTACCGTTCAGCCATCAATGCAAATGATGTTTGTAGCATCCGGGAAAAGCATTCAGCTTTTTAATTTTGTTCATTCACCTTTTCCTATATAGTCCCGGTCTCGCCATTGCACCATAGCTATACCCCTCCAAAGCATTAAAAAGCCTCTTCATTAAAAGATATTGCTTTCGATTGCAAGCTTCTTCCATTCTAAAATTTCATGCTTTGTTAAAACATGCCAGAATACATGTATCCAGTATTGCTATGCTATGCAATCACTCCGATTCTGTTAAGTACAATTACCGTTTTAACCTTGAAACTGTGTATTTTAAATGTCCTTCGTATTTTACATCAAACGTGGCAGGACATGTATTAGAATTATGTTTGTATTATCTATTTTTGGTATTAGTATTGCTGTTTTAATTTTCTGAACGAAATCAGTGTACAATGTACATGTATTGCGAATCAGCTGACAGATCACATCAGAACTGAATAAAAATTTGTTTCAGAGGCAAAGCATGTCGTTGTTTTTTTTTTAAATTTCTATTTTATAAATGTTTATAAGGGCCGATTTAATAGACGTTTGCTAAGCTAGCCATTGGTTCCACCAAAAATAGATAGGCATACGAAAAGTGTACAACTAAATTTTCACCAAAAAGCCATCTTTGGATGGATAGTAAGCGCTATACAGAGCTTAGAAAACGGGGCTTTTCATTGGTGAAAAATTTAGTTGTACATTTTTCACACGCCTATCTATTTTTGGTGGAACCAATGGTTAGCTAAGCAAATGTCTATTAAACCGGCCCTAGGTAGGCCTACATGTACTTAGTTAAATGGCACTTACCCAATAGCCTACCATTTAACATGCATTTGAGGCCCTAGAAATCACGTCGTTTCCAGTAAACCATTTCCAGTCAATCCTACAATAGACATTGAATTTCTGCTATTACCCAATGTGCTGTGTGTTTGTATGAAAATCCTTGATTTGTTATGGACCTTCCAAGTGGTGTAACTGACTCTAGTTACATGAACTCCTTTGGAGGTCACGCCCCAGTGATTTTGGCTAAAATGTACACCCCTATCTACCCCCCCCCCCCCCCCCCCCCC